>WURT03006610.1:10314-35988 GCA_009936505.3 Holothuria glaberrima
CTCTATCTACCTCATGATTTCAATTGGCTATGGATTTAAAAAAGTTCAACAAGAGATGTGCTAGGTGCCCATTCTCTATAAACAATGATCACATGAAAGAAACAGAAAAGTAAACTGTCATACTGATCAGTTTTGAGAGCCTTATTTCTGCAAGGAAAGTGAATTGATACACTCTGCACCAAGTCTACAACAATCCATGGTACACGCATATAGCTTTTGTCACTCAAATTTGTCTTGGCAAACCCCCCAACAATTTAATGACGGGAACATCAAACCGTAAAAAAAAGGCATACCCAATAAGGTGGCACAAGGCTATGATCCTATCATTTTGTAATCTCACTTTTTCTTTTCTTCTCCACCACCCCTTCTGTGAGGAACATACAGGATTAACATCTGTGAAGTACACTCAAACTATATCACTTTGAATGTTGATCATATGGTCATGCTTCATACTTGTTGCTAACAGCACTGAATTTTGAAATCTCCTTTCTAAACGGGTTTCTGAGTTGTAATGATAGCAATTGCCAACTGAATATTACCCCGTTCCCAAAACCATGGTTCATGACCTAAGATGACCTAAAATGGGCTCAGGAAACATTTGATGGGCTGGAAGAACATAGTGATAATTCTGTGGAAATCCCAAAAGAAAATGTTGCTTTAGCAAACATGGGAATGAAAGTATTTCACAAGAAGATGGGCATGGGTTATACAAACATCTATTTTGTTGCTACTGATTTAGTCTGATCTGTCAAGGTGGGTAGGGTTTCACTGGTGAGATTTCTTTCTGGGCCATGGGCAAAAATTGCTGCTGATTCCCTGCCCCCCCCCCATCCCCCCCCCAAAAATAGTAAAAACCTTTTCAATGGCTCTATCCATAGGTATATCAACCTGAAGCAAGACTCATCAATTCAAGTTGAGGCTTGAAGCCATAAAAAATATAATCCAAGAAATAAAGCACTTGTCCCAATAACTCTTTGCAGCATCTATCCATTTTATTTAGAAGAAATCTCCAAGGCATCGACTGAGTTATTCTATGAGATATTGGCTTGGATTCTAGTCACCGTGCAAACAGGAAAAATGAAAAACAATTCGAGTAAATAATTCACAGGACTGATAAATGATGCTTCGTCGTTTACCCTTCCACCTCATTGCTCATTGTCACTTCTCTGTGGATATGTCACTGGGTTGTTAAAACATGCTGAGTGGTTAGTGAGTGATATGACAAAGAACTTACAAATCCCGATGGAATGCCACTCACGAAGATAAAGGAACTATCAACTTGAACACTTGTATGTAAAAAGATGTGTTAGCTGGTGTGCGGCTATTCACCTTCCAAGTTTTATCACTCATAATGATAGCTCACAAATCTTCTAAACTTGATCAAGTCATAATTGCATCCTTCTGCTTAAATTTATGGTTAATGTTTTTGCTAGAATTTGTGTTAAGGTTTTAACGGGAGTAAGTCATATCTTTGGCAGTTTTCACTTTATACGTGAACGCTAATAGATGTTTTTCTGTCAAACTGCTACCATAGCTAATATTGATTCAGATGTGTTGGCTTTAGTCTGTGTCATTTTACTTTTATTGAAATTTTTACACCATTTCAACTTCATGAGAGAAGTCATTTTCAAAATTTTACACTTAAGACCTCAAATTTCATTTTGCCTGTTTGCAATTTAGACTTCAAAGCTATAAGCTTCCTCCAAGATTGTGACCACACTAAGCATTTTAAGATTTAATGCAGATCATGACCAGAATCATGGCTGGCAATGGCTCTTCATGTGAATCACAAAATGTTCTGTGTGAGTTCATACATACATGACAATCTTTATCACAATGCTGAAAACAGCGATAAAATGAGTGAAAGGAGAGTCTCACTACATAGAACTTTGAGGACTAGTATTAAGAAAGTAACTTGCCCATAATTTCTGACTCAGGAACATCTAAACTTATTCTAGTATTCAGATGGTGGCTGACTACTACAAGAGTTAAGCCTTGACAGCAGGGTTCCTGCAATATCTACTGGAATCCCACAAAGACAATTTATTTATGCAGGCAATCCTTGCTGCACTCTAGATAGCCTACATGATGTTCTTTTTTACCTGAACATCAATGAAGAAAAAAAATTGTGCCACAATTGGAAATCTGATTGTAATTATAGCCAGTGAAAACACTGCAATAAACACAATTAAACTAATTCCCCTTAGATGTGGTGTACCTCAGGGGTCAATCATGGGCCCTCTCATTTTTATAACCTACATTCTACCTATTGGTGATGAAATCCAAAAACACAATTTGTTTTTTCACATATATGCTGATGATACACAAATTTATGTATCCTTTGACCCTTGTAGATCCCATAGTTGCTCTCAAAAACTTGAAAACTGCATTTTAGATATTAATAACTCGATGACGGGTAACAAACTGAAATTGAATATGGATAAAACTGAATTTCTTTTGATTGGTTCTCCCCATAATCTTACAGTGCAACCTTCTTTAACCTTGACAGTTGGCAACACTTCCATTCATTCTGTTAGTTCAGTTAGAAATCTTGGTGTTATGTTTGACAGTTGCTTTACTATGTCTAATCGGGTACAGGCCCTTTGCCAAACTCTAAATCAACAACTTAGAAATATTGTCTGCATAAGGAAGTACCTGGATGAGGATTCTTGTAAACATATCGTCAGGGCTTTGATTACTTCACGCCTTGACTATGGCAACTCACTACTTCTTGGAATAACAAAGGCCCAGTTACGTAAACTCCAACTTATTCAAAATAGGGCCGCTCGCTTGATATGTGGAGCTGGAAGTAGTGAGCACATTACCCCTTACCTGGCTAGATTACACTGGTTACCTGTCAATCAGCACATTAAGTTTAAGTTACTTGTACTTGTGTATCAATGTGTCACTGGCTCATCACCATCTTATCTCATCTCTGATGTTGTACTGCATAGTACTTATAACACTCATTATCGATCTCTTAGGTCCTTTTCTGATCGTACTAGGCTCCACGTTCTAAAAACAAATAGAAGTAGTAGTGATTCTGCCTTTAGCGTAGCAGGCCCACGTCTCTGTAAGTCCCTCCCACGATCAATCAGAGAAGCCCCCTCACTGGCAGTGTTTAAGAAGCATCTAAAAACCTTTTCTTGCTTAATATGGTTTTCCTCTCTCTTTTAATTATTCTTTTTTCCTGCGATTGTATTGTGCTTAGATCTGTGAATAAGCGCATTATAAATATTATATATATGTATGCATGTAATAACAGTTAATGCAGTCTTACAAATAGGGTTTAGGCTTGAATCAATTTTTGATATGTTAGACGGGTACCTCAATCTAATTGGATTGGAAAGAAAGTATTGCACACTAACATCATAGGATGATATAATCACTGCTTGCTTCAACTCACAAATGTAGTAACTCTATTTCTTCAGAAACAAATGGAAATTTCACCAGTATATTTTGATTTTATAGTTCCCCTTTCAAGCATCAAAAATATTTTTTTTGCTTAAACTGTTCTTAAAAGCTTCACTGATATTGAACCAACAAAAGAAGTCAACACTTGACAAGATTTGGGCAAATAGAAGCTTGGAAAAGACACATTCCAACAAGACAGACTGATACTGAAAGTGACATAAGAAGAGAACTGATACCTTTCCCTTGTCCCAACCACCCCTTCTCCTCCCCAAGATATTCTCAATTTTGTACCACATATTTGTTCACTATGAAAATTCAAGTTTCTCATTATGGTACTTTTCATAAAAACCATGCTTATGCCACTGTTGCTTGAGCTTTCATAGGGCAGAGAGTCAATACCATACAAATAATAGCATTCACAAATTTCAACCCAACTTTTAAAGGGAGAGGAGTCTAAGGGGACAGGGTGTCCCTTTACCCTAAGGAAAATTTCTTGATATCTGAGGGTCCTTAGATGCAATTTGGTGCATAATTTTGGACAAATTTTAAGGTAAATTACTGCACATTTTTGACATTTCTTATAGGAGAGACGAATAAGGGGTTTTGTCCTTGGATCTGGGGGCAGAAGCATAGTTCTGCCCCCACATTTTTGACTGGGGGGCTAAAGCCCCCTCAGCCCCCACTTCCAATGCCTATTGCAATAATGCATAGAAGATACTAATAATTGGAAGAGGAAATACATAGACTCAAGTCTAAAGAAGTTACCACAACAAACTGAGCAAGGCATACATTCAGGCTGTTTATCATCAATAATGGGTTCAGGATTGCAAGTGTATTTGCCAGCAGGTAATCTAATGCAGTGAAAATTCAAATGACAATGGTCATGTGAGTATACCTATCATACTGCATTCTGTATTTCAGGGATACCAATTTGTGACAGAGTTGGGATGGGGGGGGGGGTGGGGGGACTGGACATTGAAAAGGTACAAGATGATGTGGTGCCTATGATAACATGTATGAATAATTCAAGGTCAAGACATGAATAACCTCAAGAATAACTTAGCATTTAAAGTGAAAAGCCCACACACCAAATTAACTTCACCATGTCTGGCTTAGGACTCCGACCATAAACCACAAAACCAGTGCACTCATAGAGTCACAGCACAAAAGTGAACCTCAAAAAAAAAATTTTAGGATACTAAAGTATTCCTGCTTTTGTAACCAAAGCTATTCCCCAGCAAAATGGATTGTTACTTTTTAAGAAGTTTATTTCATTAACTGTAGCGAAAATTCCCCTGAAAATTATTCTGAAAAGTTCACTCGGTAATAATAAAGCTTAGTTAGCTTTGTGCAAATACAACAATGAATGTGATGAGTTGTTCCTGGAGAGGTAAGGAAGGAATAGGGAAAAATCTCATGATCGAGAGGTAAGTCTTCACCACACCAAAAGGAAGGTAATCTCAGGAATGTTAGCAACTCGCTATTTTCTCCCACACATGTTACTGCAACTACTTAGGAATTTGCCCCTGCTATAATGCTCTTTACTCTTTTTATTTTGCCAACCTCTTTTTTTTTTAAAAATAAAATGTAGCCAATTTTTCCTCCTATCACACCATTGGGATGCTTCAATTTTGTTTTATTTTATACTATGATAAATAACAAGATTTCTAGCCCTAAACCCAAATGATTTTTAATATCAAAGTGTGTCTGCATGTTGTGTATTTCCCAACTTTAAGCCTGCCTACTTGCAGCAAAGGAAACACAAGCACCCATCTTAATCCCTCTATAAACAATTTCCATACTTGCCAACACTTCAATCCAAGAAAACAGGGCAATGGGAAAGTTGGTCCCAATGTGAGACATGTAACTTGTGATTTAAGAAGTATAACCAGACCAGTATTGATTTCCAGTGTGTTGAACACACTAAAACAAGCAAATTTTTTATGGTGTGTCAAAATGATGGTGCCATATTTCCCCAGCAAGTGCTGCCGAATTTTCCTGTTACCTTTTTTAATGTTATCATTCTAACACTAGAAATTGGAAAATCAGAAAATTCTGATCCTTGTGGATTTTGAAGACAGAAAACAGAAAGATTCCTCTTAAAGACAAACACTCATCACCCCAAAATATGTTTTCAGTGGGGAGGTATCAAAATTCTCAGTTGCTGGTGGTGACAACTCTTTGACTGACATCAAAGTTTAAAAATTCAGAAGATGCAGAGTAGCTCACATTCCACACAATGCACAGAGATGTTTGGATTGCACATTACAGTCTTGTATGCACATCAGGACATGGCTTTATGCAATACAATAGGTTTGTGTTTGCATAAGGAGGAGCTTTACACAGGTATGAGAGGAGCTACAAGTTGCTTTAAGTTGGGAGATTATCTGGGATGATGAGAATTGACAAAAAAGTTGGCAAGTATGAAGGTGCTGTTTGGAGAGTCTGAAATTCACAGCAGATTTTTTTATTTCTTTGACAATCTACAATTATTTACCTTTGCTGCTCTCTTCCCTAGGAGATTAAAATAATACCAACACGATATTAAAGTTAGTGAAAGTAAATGAGATTAGTTTAGAATGAAAACAATAGCATGGATGAAGAATGTACAATATTTCTACCAAATTATTCCATATAACCTAGAATAATATGCCTCCAATGCAAGTATGTATGTAAGAGAAGTGAGGAACACTGCTGAAGTGGATGGCTATCTCTGAAACATTTCGTAAAAATCTCTTGTGCAGAGACTCATGGGTTGGCACCACATGTTTGAGTTAAAGTTTCCCTTCATGGACATTTTAGAAAAAGATCTTGGTGGGGAAAAAACTGATGTAACATGTTAGTGAAATGATAGCAGCATGTTAATATTTTTTACATTAGATATATGTTTCCCAAAGATGTCAACGAAGATGTCAAATCCACTTCGTTAGCTAAGACTTGAATGGACAGTGCAACACTCATCCCCCTATCTCTACCCTTCCCCCCTTTCCTCCCTCACTGTTATTAGAAAGCAAAAGTCATCAACTTTGGAAGCCTAAAAAGAATGGATAAAGATTGATCCTTAGGGATTCCACACTTTTGGGATAACAGCATTCAAAACCTTTTCAAGTCCAAGTAGACTACAAAATTTTTGGAAGGAAAATTTTTTCACTTGCACTTTATAGTATGTGTATCCCAAGATGTAATGAACATGTAAACAGTATATTCATGTTTTATGCTCAGTGATAACATAACATACTGGGGAGAAAATTTTCTGCACTTGTATTTTTCCCATCATGTTATACACATACAGTATTTATGTGAAACACTGCAGTGTTTAGTACATACAGAACACCCACTGCGTAATTCTCACAAGTACATGAAACGATACTCTTTACAGCATTTTAATTATGTTAAGAAAATTTACAGACTGCATTGACACAGTTTATATCACTATGAAGCCACATTTTCCATACCAGTCACCAGAAATTCAAGGACTTTCAGGGCCCTACAAACTTTAAAAAATTTTTCCTTTATTTTGTCATTTTACTTACTCCAAGGGAAATTTTGTGAAAAGTTATATTTTTAAGACAATTTCTGGCTCAGCAGTAGTGCCTCAAAATTAAAGTTAGGGTGAGGAAAAGCTCTTAATTTATTCTTGTTTTGGGTCACCATGTAAAGTTAGCTACAAGGCAGAAGAGCTATGTAACCATGGAAACAAATAATTCAATACAGCCATTAAAACTAACAGCCGTCCTGCCGACCCTCCACAAAACCATCATGTACACACATTTTTATCTTCCACCTCTGTGTAAAGGATAAAACTACTGAACAGCAATAAATAAAAGCAGGCTGTTTAACTTAATATGACTAAGAAAGGGTAATAACTGATATCCCAATCTGAATTAGTACACCCTGGGCCCTGTTTCATAAAAAGTTAAGATCAATCTTAAGTTTGATCTGCCATGCAATCGTCCTATGGAAATCAAACTTAAGATCGATCTTAACCCTTTATGAAACAGGGCCCTGGTATCACAACTCATGAATGAATCTTTTCATTCATGTAGTATTTTTGTTTTTGAACATTTAAATTTATACAGCATAACTCCTTGGTTTAAGCTGCAATATTTAAGTTCCAAAACAACATAAAAAATATTTGCAAAGGATAAAATGAAGATATTTCAACAGGTAGCAAATATTTCAATATATGGTTGTTGTGATTCCATGTTTACTTCAGGTAACTTATATTTCAAAGTAATGGGGATAGCGAAGTTCAAACGCCCACCCCAATCCTTCTATGCCCCCCTCCCTACATTTTAAGCTTATGTGTGTTGAGATATGGCCATCAATCCTCTGGTTCTACATTCTTGTGTAAACGTTACTGTTATTGTGATATTTTTTGCCTGTAGTAGTGTGTGTGGAAACTAGACATTACTTACGGACCAGGGCTGCGAGACCTTCTTCCAGCTTTTTTCTTAGACTTTCTTCCATGGAAAGGGTTTGGTGGGGGCATCAGCTGTAATTTAAGAAAGAGAATGAAACAAAATGAAGGGTGAGGGCAGGTTACATTTTACATATTGTATTCACAGCTGTGGAGGCTAAAGAGTAGTTAAATGACTGATGATTGATTCAAGAGCTTTTCATATTACACTAACTAATATTAACTTGTTAGGCATATTTTACACAAAAGTGAGAAGAGTAGTGAAGATAATTTTTACACTTTCTGATGGAAAGACCAACAAAGGGCTTGAGGGTTGTAGCTGATGGAAAAAAAGTTTGTTTTCAGAGGAGGAAAAAATTTGAAAATTGAATGATAACCAGAGAACAAAAGTACCCTGAGGTTTCAATGACTCTGTTGACTATTTTTTCCAGAACTAGCCTCTAAAAATATCCGCCTCCACCACCATTTTTTATCAATCTGTTGCATTAACACACCCATGTTGTTTGGAGTATAATGTCTGAAGGTCTTCATTTCACCTCTGATGACCTTAAATGAACTTTGACCCACACCTACAGTAACAGGATTCTTGTACTTGATATGGCAAATTCACATGCCTTCTATGACAAATATTCATAGTTTCTTGCATAAAATATCATATTTTACAAGTTTCCAGATGTTGACCTCTAGTGACATCACATGATGTTAGACAATCAAAATGTGTTGGGTCTGTAGTGGAGGGTGTTACCTGCCTGGTACGCCTAGTGGAAGTCACTGTTTCTTTTCTATTCTGGCTAACCTCAAAATGGCTATGCCTAATTCCCATGAGGGAGTCTACATGTACAACTGTTCTTTTAACTTTATGTTCTGTGTCAAGGTAATTCCCAAACATGAGTGTACCAGAGCTGTGTGCTACCCAGCCTATTACACAGCTCAGAATGCTAGAGGATGACAAAGAGTGATATCAACAAACTTTCTACATTCCACACAAAAAACATGAGAAGAATCCTATGCATTCACTGGCCAGAAACCATCTCCAACAATTATTTACTTGAAAGGTGCCACCAGGAAAACATGGACATCATCAGGAAGAGATGGATTGGACATGTCTTGAGAAAAAAGCAGGGAAACATCACCCGTGACCCGTACAGCCCTACACTCGACACCGGAGGGAAAACGCAGAAGAGGGCCGCCCAAGATCACCTGGCAAGGACGGTAGAGAATGAGCTTAAGATCCTCAGCCACACCTGGGGAACAGTGCAGCGGCTAGCCCAGAACAAGCAGGAGTGGAGATCCTTCGTTGCCGCCCTACATGCCAGAAGGCATAATGGGCATGACTGAGTGAGTGAGTGATGAGTGTACTCTTCAGAGCCACCCTTTCTTTCTCATCTCTTTCTTTTATCCTAATTAATGTATTGCTAACTTTCATTTGTTCTCATAGGCATAGAGGCCTTTTTTCTAGGGGGCTGAACCTTTTTATGTCCAAGAAAAACTCTTATTACTCAAGAAAATTTGACCCAGTTTTTTAAAAATCTGCTCACTGCAAGAAATAGGTTATCCTTAACTCCAGACAAAGTTGCAGCTCCCCAACTGAGACTCTGAGGCTTGTATGCCAATTTTTGTTTCACATGCTTTATTTGTGACTCAATTGTCACTTTTTGGTGGTTTTAGGACTTTGATGTGATGGTATGTCCCTTTGTCAGCCAAATTATTAATGTTTAATTTATGGTTTGCTTTGTAGGATTTTACATAACTGCTTCAACTTTTATCCAAATTTGAATATTCATCTTTATCAGGTTATCCTTCTCCAGCCTTCAGGGCTTGAACCCAGTTTCTGATATAAAGTGGATGAGACTGTGATAAACAATTAAGATGAAATGTCAGTCCATAGCTGAATCAGCTCATTGAAGCTAACACGGCTGTGTGGTGCCCAATTTCAGCTGGGTGGAATGAACCAGGCAGAGTGAAGTGTCCTGCCCATTATACACTACATCAACCCAGGATGGGAAGGAGGGGAGGAGAGGGAGGGGGAGGGGAGGACTCATGCCTTTTGATCAAGAGTCACAAGAACCACCATGAGGCTACTACATCTCCACTTAATAGCTTCCTTAACAGTTGCTTAATTTCTACTATGAGGATGGACACTTCCAGTGACAGACCAAAAAATACATTCTATTCCTTTCTATTCCAAGTTTTCCCCAATTCAGGCCTTGAAGGGCAGTTGTTTTACTACACTAAGCAACCACAAATTTGGGAGAAGCCTGTATGGCTTATGAATTACAACTTCACATCGGGGTAACCAACTTAAAAATTTAGATCAAATTTGACTTTTGAAAAGCCAGTTCAGATGGGAAAACTGTAGATTGCTCTTTGATGAAAAACCCACCTTACTTTGACCCTGCCAGGAATCAAACCCTTAACCTCCCGGTTGCTAAGCTTCATTGCTTCAAATGTCACTGCCTTTATCCACTCTGCTACAGCACCAATTTTTGCTACCTGCACTTTCATAATCATTGCTGAATTAATCTATTGATTAAAATAGTACCATTTTTGGATCCAAATAGCTGGGGTCTCATGCTGCTGTAAAATGGAATGCACATTGTCTCTGTACCTCTTATCATGGGACTAGTTATTTGTATGCACATGGGCGTTCACTGAAAAAAAATTCAGGGAGGGGCAAAACTTCTAATTGATCAAATCAGGGTAAATTTTTTACTCCCCAAAAAGAGCTTAATTGCTAAATGTTGGCGCCTCATACAAGGGTGTAGCCATGAATTTGCCACAGGTAGAGCAAAACAAGTAGGCTAACCATATAAGCACAGCATATTTGGTGCGAAGCGCCAAGAAAATTTTGGCCAAAATACCTCCCAGATCGCTGGAAATGGCACTTCCCAGGCCTTGTGAGTTGCATCTAATCATTTTCTATTTTAAAATCTCATTTTCTGGAAATTTTCTAGGAATATCATAAAAAATGTTGATTTTATTTTTCCTTCAAGTTTTTTTTTTTCAAGTTTTTGATCTTCCAGGGGGGCACTTGCCCCCTTACCGGACGCCAATGTGCATGCATGCTACACTCACATAATTATCTGAAGCTACATCATGCTGAGCACTCCTTGACCTTAGTCTAGGGGATGAAGGAGGCGTCTTGGGTGGAGTGTGACTAGTGGATTTTGACCGCGAGTCCAAGCCATCAGCAGATCCCCATATTCTGAAAGATGACCTGAAGGAACTCCTAAGCTGGGTCTTCAAGAATGATCCAATCTTGGACTGTCTTTTCATGAGATCATCCTGAGTGGCAACTGCTTGAACAATTTGAGGTTCTGGAGAGTGGAAAAAAAATGAAACAGAGTTCAGCAACAAAATGATGGTTACTCTAGCAAAGTGGCTTCTTCATAGTTCGATGGAATCAGTAAAGTCAATGGAGTCGACAAGGTTAAAGGAATCAACACAAAGTCAAAGGAATCAGCAAAGTCGATAGAAACAGCATAGACAGGGACTGAAGTTGAAGAAATGAGCTCAAGGAATGCATCTCAGTCAAACAGACTGTTGGTACAGAGGGCAACACACAGCACAGGAAGATTGAAATACTGCAAGGAAATATCTAGCTCAGAAACCAATCACAGTGTAAGTCAATACTGCGTTCATTGGGAGAGGAATATCAATACAGATTATACCAACTAAGTACCAAAGGCATACAAAGCAGCTAATACCATCTTCTGGTATCAAACTGCGTACAAGTGTACCTTGACCATGGTCAATTTGGTGAAGCATTTATTTTCTGGAGCATGATTTCTCTGTTACTGCAAAAGCTTTTAACTGAAATTTGGCATTTTTATAGCAATATCTGTTCAAAGTTAATTTTTATTGCTTCTGAAAAAAGAAAAACACTTAGTAAGGATAATTGCATTACACAAATCAAATGTTTAGTCTTCTTTGTCTCAAACATACATGGTGGGAATAATCAAAACAAGAAAGCTTTTTTGTGTTGCTTTTATGGTACAACTAAATTGTCATGATTCTCTTCCACTTGCTCAGTTATTGCCAACTGTGACTGACACCTTTCACCTTTTGTTCTTCATGTGACAATATTCTCTCCCCCCCCCCCCCAACACACATACACTAACTGGGGCATTTAGATACCACTCTTGAATTGATACAGGCACAAATGGCATTTCCTTCCCCTCAACCAAATTATTGAGGGGACCATTCCCCCATGACTGCTGTGTTAGCATTTGATATCTAAACCTTCTGACCTAAATCATGTTCAGACATTCCCTGTCTTCATCTTTTCTAACTCTTCCCCTAACCCCTTGGCTACATTCCGAGTGATAGCCACACCACAGCAGCACAAGCCTGATCCATCTCTCATCAACAGACCCCCTACCTCTGTTCCCCTTCTCTGCCCCAATGTGAGCCCATGAAATGGACTAATAGCAGTAGCACTAACCTGACCTATCTCTCACGGCATCAAATGACATCCCTCTCCACCCCAATGTGAGCTCATGATACAGACCAATAGCAGAAACACTAACTTGATTCTTCTCTCATCAATAACTCCCCCATTGCCCCTTGTCCTCCCGCCCCATGTGAGCCCATAAAATAGACCAACAGCAGTAGTACTAACCTAACCCATCTCTCATCGATACACCCCTATTCCCCCTCTCCTCTCCCCCTCATGTGAGCCCATAAAACAGACCAACAGCAGCAACACTAACCTGACCCATCTCCTTTCATCAACTCTAAGACAGAAGAAAAGGGAAGAAATATTAATAAATCACACCACCAGGAAACACTGATATGAAAGGTGAGGTTAGTCCCCATATATCAGAGCAGGTTATCTCCTATCCCTTCCAAATAAGAGAGAAGAGAAACATAACATTATCCCAATCTGCAAACTGATTTGTTAGGTGCTGAAAAACTTAAAAGTTAAAGTTAATGAAACATTTTGAGTAAATGTTTTACCTTTGTTTCTGGTTTTTAAGCTCAAGTTTTAGTATTTTAGTAATGTCATAAAATACATGAATGTGTTACAAGCTAAACAAAATGAATTAAAAACGATTCAAATTTGCAAACTAATACTTAATTTTGACGAAATAATTCTAACAAAATAAAAGGGACATTCACAGACAGTGAATAAACAACTTATCTATGAAATCAAATGGGATTTAAATGAATAAACCTGTTATGTAAATAGTGTTTTGATTTCCCTGAAAAAAAAAAGATGAAAAGGTAGTATTAAACAAACTAACGAAACGGTTTATATGTATATTTTGAAAGCCTAAAACTTTTCTTAGACAACTGTAAGGTGCTACTGTCATTCATATGTTTGCATATCTTACAGCACGTTCTCCCTCCAAAACTCACAAAACACATAAGGAATTCACTGAAAAATTTTCATTGCGATTTGAGAGTGAAACTAAAAATTGACCGAACTCACCTAAATCTGTGTGAAAGCTGGCTTGTATACATCAGAAAGGATTAGAGAACTTTTGAGATAATTCAAATCTGTAGGAGGTGTTGATGACAACTGACAGCAAGGATCCTTGTAGCATATGCAATCTAATGACCCTTACATAAATGAAAGCATGCCCACCCCCACCCCTACCTCAACCCCACTCCAAGTAACTGTCATGATTAAAGTTTAGGTTTTCCTCCCAGTTATCAATGCAGGTTATGATTTTCAGCACTACAGAGCTAGGTTTATAAACCATCAGAACACCTGTGACATCGTTGATGGTTCCCATATAATGAATTTCACTCATCATACCATCATTAAAATTTCTTTTGAAGAATTAAATCAGCCAAACAATGGAATAATGCAAATAAATTGCTTCACTTGGTAAATGTCTTTCAACTGGGGGAGTGAATTTTTTTCCTTGTACAAGTCTTTCTGACATGTCAAAATTCACAGCGAAAACAATCCCCTCTGCTGGTGCTGAAATACGAAGTAAACTTTATTGTGGGATGAACATGATACTCTAGGACAGTTTTTGTCCTGTTTGAAAAGCAGGTATATCTATTTTTTAATACTGGAGAGGAAGTTAGAGTTTCCCTCATGAGTATCAGTATTAAAACCACATTATGATTATCACATTTTACAGCATTTCATTTAAAACAAAAATGTCTGCAGAGAAAATAGCAAAGTTTAGAACATCTCCCCACTGAAGCAGATGGCCTTTTGACCTCAAGCAATGATAGTTTCTTATTGTTTCATGACATTATATCCTAGCTGTTTATTAATATCTACTTTCAAGACCAGTCTACCACACTTAAATATTTCCTTTCTCACAGCCACTAAGAATTAATTACAAAAGGAGTCACAAATTCATATTGTGAATTGTATATGTGCCTTGTGTTTATTTCCATAGCAACCATTTCATTAAGCATAACAATTTTTACAAAGTACAAGACAGTTTGAGCAGTGTAGGGTGAGACTGACAAGGTAAATGGAACCCTGAAAGATCTGCTAAATAACAATTAAAATGTTTTACATCTAAGAATATTCACAATTACTCCCTCTAATATCAAGAAATCCTCTTTTTGAATGAAAAACAGAATGTTAAAAAAAAACATGTCACTTCCATGACTCATTTCAAAAATCCACAAGCATATGGGACAACTCTCAGTTTGGGGATTGAGAACTTTCATCTGATGCAAAAATCGCTATGTTTGCCTGGAAAGCAGTACATACTTTGCCCCCAAAATAGCAAATATTTTGCATAAACAGGGGAGGACTACATCCACCATCCCCAAAACCAGATGAAATAAGTCTATGCATAAATGTATTATAAATTCATGTATCTCACTTAATAGACACCCCAGTCACTATTGTAAGAGCACTGTAACAGCTTTGAGGGATATTTGGTTGTGTTAAAGCTTTTTGTCCACGCTATGAATGACTCACAATTTATGATTTTACCATACTTAAATATATTTTCATGCTGTTATTTTACTGATATTTTATAAATTTATCTTATTTTATGCTATGATGAGAGTCCATCAATTAGATTATTATTCACCAAGGTGTAATAGACAGGCAAGTCAAACAAATCCAATAATAATGATGGTTTGTTCTAAATAACAAATATTAAGGTTTTGGTGAAAACTAGGAAAGCCCATAGCATAAATCTCTGAAAGTATAGCAGTACTGTATATACACCGAGTGCTATAAACTGTTCCAAACTGAAGAAAAAAATACTTGCTTTTCACACAAGAATTTCTTTAGCTATAAGAAAGGAAGAGCATGCAACTTTTATCTCTCTTCCCCTGTATGAGACAGATACTAGGCAAAGGGGTACATGATTTGTATTCCAACATAGCAACCTACCCAACCCAATCCAACCCAACCCCCCCCCACCCCCAGCCTGCCTGCCTGCCCAACCATCCCCTCCAAGATATAATAAACAGGTCAGGTTAAAACACATATCAACCAATGCTGGACAGTACGCAAGCAGTGAGGCTGCTTCACACTCCAAAATTTACTGCATTCGTAAAGTATACCTGAACCGTACACCAATGCTGTCCATTCATTCTGTAGAAGCAACAAACTGTGGTGTACAAACCACACCAATTAACAGCCGAGCACAGTTTATAGATAATGTTTTATGCTTTTACAGTAAAACCTTTAACAGTGCATGAATGCCTGACAACTTGTCCATTTAATACCTATCAGAAACAAAATACAGGCAGTTTATTTCACTTAGCCTGTACATTCTCTTCATTACTGAGATATACACCAAGCATTAATAAGATTTAAAACGTTCCCTTAAAAAGTAGGAAAACTTTCAATGAAGAAGAACAAAAGATTTAATAAAAATTTATGTTTGACATAACAGTTGACTGCAAGTGAGCAAACTCTAAAATTGTAAGTATATAAGATAAAAGTACTGCATAGATAAATACAAACCCACTATACCCACTATATATCAGTACTTAATTACATTTAGTACAAGCATATATTATATTTTGCTCTAATTGTGAATATATTTGCTATTTTTTTTTCTTTGTCCATTTTCCTTGCTGCTTTAAGTGGAAGAGATACATAAGAACAAAAACACAATAAGAGTGCCAAGTTATCCTATCTTACAGGGTTTTTTCATCTGCATAAATATAAACAAGAATATCAAATGAAAGCACCATGCTAAAAGTGGTTTTTGCTCTTATACATTTGAAGATGATTTACAGTTCAAATGATTTACATATTAAAGTTAAAACAAATTTGAAATGAGGTGATGAAATCAGAGGCACCATGTTTTCAGTTTTGGATAGGGGAGGCAAGACTTTGAATTACCTTAGCTGACTAGAATTTATTGGTAAACTGATATCATTTTATTTTCATTTTTAGTTCTTTTCAACTTTGATTTAGTATTTAGGGTGGATAAGGAAGTGGTGAACTCCTATAATTCCACTGCTGTTATAAAATTAACATGTTCAACACCTTATTTACAAGGTCCTCCCCCTTAATATTATTCTTGAAAATTTTTAAGTTTAACATTCGAGGGTCAGGAAGCCAATTGGCTCATCAAGAACTTTATACCAGAGTGAATGTGAATGAACACTGGCAAGATTTGCCTTCTCTATTGGAATAGTGCTCATAGGTTAACGAGGCAGGTATGTACTAATCGCTGCCAATTCTCCTCCCGAGACTACCAATTAATGTCCCAATCTGATGGATGTGAGTGTATCCCCAGCCTTTAGCCACTTTCCCAAAGGCTGGGAGGGGTGGAGGTTCCCTGACGAAGGGATTGTTGGTGTAATGTTCATATATAACCACAATGTATACATAAACTACTAACAGATGTCTGCAAGAAGGAACCACTTTGCAACATATGGCCCTCCAACTGGTCTGCAAAAGTGAATGAGGACACAACTCACTTAATTTTCACAATAACCTAAAAAAATTTAACTTAGGATTGGTGATGGTTTATTTACCATGACCGCAGGTAACAACTTGTCAAAATTTGGCCAATACTAAGTAAAACAAAATAATTTCTACCATGCTCACATTTCAATAGTAAAGCAATATTTGTACAGCTTTTTGGCATTATCCTGAGATGCCCACATAACATTTCTGAAAAGTCGGTAACCTCTGTCTCAAAGATATAAGAAAATTTAAAATGATATGATTTCAGTTTCAATGATTTGGATAAATAAGTGCAGTTTAATGGATGAACGTCATGAGAGCATCACTTACTTAAAATACAGCAAAAACAAAATTTCAGCCATTAAAAAGCCTCGTTAAGTCCAGAAACCCACAATGTTTAGGTAAGCTTAACATGAAACCAACATTTTTATTGCAATTCTTTCACTTCATTTCATATTTAAAGGCTGGGCAAAATTAAAATGGTAAAATGACCTCTAACTGTAATATTTTCATTTAAGATCCTTTAAATGACCATACATAAAGTGCATTAATGTTGAAGTGAGCCCTAAGATGGGTAAAACAGCTTGTATCCAGTACAAAATAACAGCCAGCATAGTAGAAAATGCATTTAGTGCTTCAATTACATGAGAAAAGGCAAACTATTTCTTATGAGCCGTAAACTGTTCAACGCAAATAAAGATGAATCGTGATTCATATTCTGTGTTACATAAAACTTGTAGGATTATTCCATGCGAAAAGCAAGTCAACAAATTTCATCTCTGCCAATGTCTTGGATATTTTACAAATATTTTTAAAACCTTGAAAAATGTCCACTTTTTTAGTTTAATAAAGATCACACTTTTCAATTTTTGCCATGCTTTTTTTTTTTGACACCCTTTAAACTTTAACCACACAAATTCTGTCTCTGGGGATATGAACGTTCTGTCAAGTTTCTGCAAAACTTAAATTATCCTTTAACAAGGGCAGAAAAGAGCAGTTCTTTCATACGAACTTGTAAAGAAGTTTCATCATGTAGAGGGGTTTCACCGATGTCACATGATCACGCATCTCTTTGGTTTTGAAGGGCAAACATGCATTGTGTCACAGTAGTATCTATGGCTTTGCAGTGTGCATGTTAGACCTACGCTTACTGCCCATGTGTTTTGCCCTTCAGTGCCGGGCAGCAATCCCAATCATGTGACATCACATGAAATTGCTCTATACAAAAAGAATTATAAAACACATTTGGTTCACTGTACTATGAGTTTGCTGTGTAACATAACACATGATTCTGGGTGATGCAGATAAGAAACTTTCTACTCAGCCATTAGTCATTTTTGAAGATCTTCTGCCATTTTCTTTTTCACTCAAATATTGTCAGGATCTTTGAGTATCTCTTTAAAGCTTTATTTTCTGCCTTTAATTTCTGATTCTCCTCATCTCTCCTGAGTACCTGCTGCTTTCGCGCCTTCCAGTCCTCAAGTTTCCGCATCAATTCCGGGTTCCCTGCTGGAAGATTTACCAAATAAAATAAACTTCAAAAACACTCCTCTTTTCTTATTTTTTTTTTTTGCAGATATCGTCTCCAACCAGATTTTAGAAAGTGTATGAGTGGGAGGGACTGCTACCCAAGTGATTATTCAAACTAAGACATTAACAAGCAGGCACTATACATGCGGTTTTTGTGTAACACGCTCATGCATCAACATAGCTCATGAAACAATCAACAAACACATACTACAGAGGAGAGGTGTAAACACCAAAATGTAATTTACAGGAGTGCATCAACCTTCTATAATTGACCTCCAAATGCACTATTTGGGATGTCATTCCACATTCACGCATAAAGCAATATCCCAATAACCATGACAACATGCCCTGCATGTACACTTAATTGCACACACACACTGCATTTGCAAAGTCAGCACTCAGTAAGTCAAGGAATTCTCTAAGGACACATTTAAATTTAAAACTTAACACTACAGTAGTAAAAAGTTATTCCTGGTAGTTCAGAGTTAATAACACTGTAAATTCTGGAATAGTTGGCTTTGTTGCTAACAGAGTATACAGCAAATTAGGATGCAAACTGTTAGGGCAGAGAAATAAAATTATCACCCTTCCCTCACAAAAGTAACAAAAAAAATTCAAACACTTCAAAGCAAATACACCCACTCTTTCCTTCTAAAATTTGACTGTTTTTTATTTATTTGAAGTAAATATTATTTAAGTATTATAATGTCTTCACTTGTCAAGGATTAGCCCTTATTTTCTTCGTACCAAACCACTCCTACAAAACTATATAGTAATGACAAGTTTCCAACTTGCTTCTTAATATCACAATAAGTTTTTTTCTGATAGATTACAGATTTAGTGGCTAAGTAACAGAAACACCATGATCAATCATCCCATATAAATGCCTCTTCACCAATCAAGACTCACATCACTTCACTCAATCACATCCCTTAGTTTTATCATCGGTGATGATCCTTGCTAGATCATCTTGCCAGCATTACTCTGAACGATTGCTTTACTTTTCCTAAACATTTCAGCTATGTGAACCCAAATCTTAAATGCTACAAATGCAATTTCTGCAACATAAATTAAAAGACACTAAATTTGTTTTGATCTGCATTTGTTAAACGCATCATCCATGGATGCAGCAAACTAAGAGGAAGCCCATCAAAGTCAAATAAAGTCAGAAAGCTGGAAAATTAATGGCTCATAAAACTAAGGACTAGGGTACTTACCGGCGTGCTCAAGGGATTTGCTAGGATGATATTTTGTGCATTTCTTAACTGTATTGTTAACTGTTTGTGGACTTGGTTTTTATACCCCTGGCAAAGTGCTTGATGGTGGCTATTAAGGCAGCCTGCGTCGCTTTCTTGAGAGGAGTAAAAAGAGATCTGCGCATAACTTTCATAGGGTGATGACACTGCTCTACAATTAGCTGAGACTCCAGGGAAAGATGGGGCTCTCCCATAATTGAATCTAATGGTCGTTAAGTGGTGTAGTGTCTACAGAACTGAAAAAAATAGACTTGGCTTCATTTTATCAGAGGGGACTCAGCTCTCTAGAGTGAGCCATAACCAGCCCTAACAATAATTAAAGGAAAGTCAGCAATGACAGATGTGTCATATAGTCACAACCAGCTTTCCTTTTTTTCTCAGGAATCGGTATTCTTTTTATGCTATATCACTGTTTCCCCTTCCTTCATAAATTTTAAATCTTTCGTAGGCATGAACAATATTTTAGTAAATTAAAAGAGAAATACTAAATACTATTGTTAGGCATTTATGTCTTCTCTAACATATGAAGCTTTTATCGAAATGTTCTAAAGGGATTTGAATACAATTTAGGAGGTATTTGTGTCTCCTTCATTGAGGACTGGGGTGTAAACTTTGTAGGATTTCTTTTTTGATAGCCCATAACAGGTTGAAAAATATAGACTCTTTCCCTCGAGGCTATCATTGCTATTCAAGCTATTAAAGGTTCAAATAAAAGTCACCAAAGCTTTCATTTTATTTAACAACTTCCTGCAGATGCACTTTTTCAAAACATGAGGCAGAGGAAGTAAAAATCATTTTTTATAGATTGAGGAAAAAAGGGTACGCTCAGTAATTTTTGGGGGCTTTCTTTTTTTCTCTCTTCCATATTAGTGGACTTTATCATGATGGACCTTGGAACAGCTCCCTCCTTGGAATGAGGATACAAATGAGCTTCAGTCCTTTTAGAGGCAAGTTTAAAAAGATTGGACTGGATGCAATGTAGGTCAGTTGTTATGTTTAGTTTGTTTACAAACTGTTTTTTTGTTTCACACGTATAAACATATTCATCTTGCTCAATGGAAACTCAAGGTTAATTGTTTTGGATACAAGTACATTTTTTTCCATTAGCTTCTTCATTATAATATCAGAATTACAAGAAATACTACTAAATTTTCAATGAAAAATTATATAGATTTTGTTCACAAGTTGATGATTTTTCCACTCTTTAGACAAAATGGGATAGGGAATATTTAAGTTGGTTTGACTGCAGCAGAGTGATCTCCAGAAATAGCAGATAAATGCAAACATGTGATGCTGTTGTGCAATAGCTATACAGACCTTTACCTTATAATAATGTGTGATGATAGCAGATATCTCCTCCTGACATTGGTAATATTTATCTCAAGATAAGGTCCTACTTATATCTCAATAAAAAGAATTTGCCACTTATTTCTACTCAATTGTCCACAAATTATTCCAGTGATTGAAGATGGAGTAGTGTTTTGGGCATCCACAGTACCACATTCACTCAAGTATTGATAGTAAAGAACACTTTTTTTTGGTTAAATGTGCTCTTTATTTAAGTGAAATAAGTTGGACACTGTCTGGAAAGTACATCAATACTGATCTATTGGCTTTTTGACAGTTATCAATATAACCCAGAATTAACAACCTGATCCCAAACAGCAACTGACTCTTCACTTGAGTCATGCAGGCCCTTAGCCAGACAAGGTACTGAAAGGGGGAGAAATATTTTTGCTGGCAGAGAAATACTAAAATGCATTACGCAATGGTAATTTTGATCTTCAAAGTGGGTAAAAAATTTTCCGGAAGGACTTTTCCCCCTGCGCCCCCCTTCTTTGGCTAAGGGCTTAGAGTCCTAACCAACAACATCAAACTAGTTTGTGGCAGACTAGCACTGTAATACTGTTGGTGTCAGATATGAGAGTTATTCAGCAGCATGCCCCATTATGCATCCCTAACAACCATTTAGCCAACCCTTTAGGCACACAACCATACAGCTTTAACAGGAAGGAAAAGTTCCTTAGCATTCCCCTTTCTTTCGACTGTTATGCCTTTCCTCTAAGTATATAAATATATCTCCATTTTACCTGGAAGTTGCAATGTGATCATGCAATAGATTACCCACAGCATACGTTGAAAAGAAATTTTACAAAAATAAAATCAATGCAGAAGATCGTAAACTTTTTCTCGTTGCTGAACCAAGTTTCAGCTATATTACGGCTTTGTCTAATTTCAGCCATGAGTAAAGATAAAATCTACGGAACACTTGA
This sequence comes from Holothuria glaberrima, assembly GCA_009936505.3. Taxonomy (NCBI): domain Eukaryota; kingdom Metazoa; phylum Echinodermata; class Holothuroidea; order Aspidochirotida; family Holothuriidae; genus Holothuria; species Holothuria glaberrima. Next base: position 32,068 of record WURT03006610.1, read on the forward strand.
AAGACCTTACCTGCATGTTTATATCCTTTATCGTCTCACTAAAAAAACATATCACTGACAATTTAAAAAGGAACAAAGTCAATAGAAACGTTGGTTAATTTAAATGTTATTAAACATGAATAAACCCACTCCACTCTCATCTTAAGAACAATTTTCTCATTTGAAAAAGTCATTGAAAACATTGGAAACTTGTAAAGACATATGAAAACTTCCCTTCTCTTACCCAGAAGGTTTAAGAATCATTTATGAATTTAGGGTATCAATGGAATTCCTGAATGGTGATAATTTAAGTACATGATAAACAAATTGTTTAATAATATTTTGAAAATCAAAGCAATTGATACAAGTTTCCAATTTTTGATTTCATTATTTATATAAGACCATTTAAATCTCATAGTTATTTAAACCATAGGGTTACCATGCCAATGATAGCTCATCACATGTCAATAACGATGCACATACAGACTGGCCAAGAAGCAACATTTTAGTTAATAGCAACACTGCAAGCGAAGGTTAACAAGCAGGTGTAATGTTAGACTGCAAGACATGCAGATAAGGAATGGAAGATAGAATATACTGGTGCACCCAGAAGAGGAAAACAATGGTAAGTAACACCTGCCAATTAGCCATCAAATTTATACATCATGCCACAAAGATACATATCATATGGCTATGAATATTCATGAATAAGTGAATAGAGACATAAATATTTATACAATTAGTACAAAACCACAACATTACCATAAGTCTTAATTCATGTATGTGGCACTCATAAATGTATCTCAGTATGATCAGATTCTCGGTTTTTAGTATTTTGTTTTTCAAATCAGAATGCTTATCAAGGAATGTATCTTGAAAATATTCCAATTATAGAAACAATAGTAAAATGAAGCCTACGACAATTATATTACTTAATCATGATAATAATGTGAAAGTTAAACATGATTTCTTCTTCATTAAGTACTGTCTGAAAGACAAACACTTACAAGGTTATCTAAGTTTAAGTCACAGCTGTGCTTGTAATTTAGAAATTTATGCCTAGATGTAGATAGATTTTTTTGGTCCTATTTGAACCATTTAAATAATGAATTATTAATAACTAGGTTAAAGGTCATGTTAATCACCACCAAACTTCAATTAAAATTAACAACTTTTGTAACCATAATGGAAGATATGAAAATTATACAATGCTTTATTTCTAAAGCAACTTCTTGAATTTGAATTTCTGTGTCACAATCTAAAGGCTCTTCTCAAGTGGTGACTTAATTTGATGCTTTTAAAAAACACATAAAGATTTTGATTCCCTCTTTCTCTTAAGACCTTTATTAAGACCATTGACAAAATGTCTTTAATTAATGACACTATGATAATTTTCAATTTTCTTTATGAGAGAAATGACATTGAAAAGTACTGCAAAGACTGAAGGTCATACAAAGGTACATTTTCACCACAAATTTCAGTTACAGAACTTTCACACACAATATTTGATAAGTACTGTTTTCCTTCAGTAAAAAGATTTCTCACTCTCTGGGAAATTTATTATATCTCACAAAGAAGGTATGAAATGATTTCATCTCCCTCCCCTTCCCCCTCCCCATCTCCCTCCTCATTCCCCACCCCCAACTCCCCAGATTTAAACAGAACATATTCAATAATTTGAATTCATATTGCAAGTTACTAATTTCAGTTGAATGAGTTGCATTTTAGTTTTGAAAATTAAATCAACAGTGCTTGTCATTTACACCAAAAATTGTTGTATATCTGAAGTTAGGAACTTTGAGGACTCTTTTTTTTAATTGCCATTCGATAAGTAATAGTTTCAGCACAGTTTTACAGGTGTAAAGAAGTTTTCTTTAATGAACTTTGCATTAAATATGAAAGGAAAATGATTTAAGACCTTCAAATTTTCTCTTTCAAAATAATCATAAGGCATAAAAGTTGTGTTCCTTCCATACATATGCTGGGGAATTTTGAAAAAAAAACTGGTTGATACCTGGCTGCTTCAATCTATTTCAGACTCAGACGAAGTGTCAAACACCCATCTTTGGTATGTCCCCCTGATGCTTCCCAAATACACTGGGGTAACTGCATATGCCATATGCATAACCCATGCAACATAATTTTGACACATATTTATACTGCCACTGATGTTTAAAGATGTGAATGAATATCATGAAAAATGTATATATTTACTACAACCTATTCTGTTAGGTAAGTTTTACACCAATTTGATCCTTGTTATAAAAGTAAGGCACAGCTGTAACCATGAAATATTCTATGTAACTGGACTTTTTTTTTTATCAATAAGTGAAATATGACACTGCCCCCCCCCCCAAAAAAAAGAAAAATGAATGAAAAGCTGAAACCAATATAAACATGAGAATTTTTATCACAATGTTTACGGAATAATTTGAGAAGGTCCCTTCATAACATCTTGATGAAGAGAAACAAATTTAAGAAGTGCAACTTTTGGCTTCCTTCTTGGCAAATTGATCATTTGGCAAACACTTTTCTCCTTTCATATAGTACTCAATAAAATTTACTTTCCTCATATCTTTGTCATTAAAGGCACAAAACACAGAATGACTGTGACCTCAAGTGGCAGGCAAATTGGTACTAAATAAAGCAACATGCATAGGCAGTATGAATACATTTCATGTTGATTTCAGACGTCCCTTCCTCTCTCTTTCAATGATCATAGATATTATTTAGATCCACAAAAGAAAACAGTTCAACAGCTTATCTTGACTTGGCAATTATCAATTCTATAAAAAATAACACACTCAAAAGACAAAATCCTTCAAAACTTTTCAAAGATAGGAAGGTGTTTTAAAATCCTCTGTGGGTACCATTTTTAGCAAAGTTTCTGGATTAAAATTTTGCTACTTTCATTCAAATCTTTTACGATTTATGAACTTCAGGTTGGTCTAGAGATGAATTACGTTTGAAATACACAGAAGCTGTTCTCAAAGCTCTCGAAACCCTTGAGGAAAATGGGGTCGGAGGATTATCTTTGTCATGAAGCGAATGTCTCCTAGGGATTGCATGATCTTTTGAGGAAGTTTTAAAACTGCCAGACCTTGTCAAACCATCCTCTCTTTTTAAGGTACTGGAGGGAGAATCGAGCTTACTTTTGATGTAACTAGAAGCTGTTGATTTGAGATGGTGATGTGGCTTACGTCCGCTGTAATCCCGAATCTCAATATTGGCATCTGAAATGGAAATGTGGCATACTCTTCAATGGTTTTAGTAGTCATTGATTGATTATTTAAAGATAAAAAAATAACAAAGGATTCAGCCTAAAACCACCTTTCAGAGAGTTCCAATGAGATAAGGCAAATAATTTAACAATAACTGTATAAAGCTCTTCCTTGTGCAGACACAAACCTATTTTATTGCCTAAGGCCATTTCCTGGTGAGTATGCAAGGCTATAAGGAGCAATGCAAGCACTCTCTCTGCTTTGTGGGGAATGTGAGCTACTTCTGCATCTTTTGAGTTTTCATTCTTTGATGTCAATCAAAGAGCAGTCACTAACTTAAGTTTTTTGATATCCCACACTAAAATTATACTTTGACGTCATGAGTGTCTGTCATTAAGTCTAAAATTGTAGTTAGGATTATGAGAGCACAGAAGATATGATGATCAAAAAGGCCTTCAAAATGAACATTTTTACTGAACTTTAAAGGCATTTTCCAGTGGCATTTCACAAGGGTCTCATGTGAAAGAGGAAAATTTTCCAATTCGTGCACTCTAAACCCTGTAGCAACACTGTTTTCCTAACTCGAGATATCTCATATTAAAGGTGGCTTATTTTTGTCAAAAAATGCCTCCAGTTCTCATCAGGGTTCACAGATTGTTATGTAAAGTGGGCACATTGCCTCAGATTCCCTTTGTTTTTCTTTATAATTGAATGTCCTGTT
>WURT03006611.1:0-16671 GCA_009936505.3 Holothuria glaberrima
AACTGGCCCCCATCCAGGCCCGTAGTCAAAATTTAAAAAAGTCAATTTTGGCAGCCCTTGACTACGGGCCTGGATGGGGGCCAGTTACACCCTAAACACGTCCGGTTCAGATTTGAAACGAATCGGTTCAAATGGGCACTGAACCGAAATCTGGTCAAATATTTAAATAAATTTGGTTCATTTCGAAATAGAAAAGGTCAAAGGTTATCTGAGGTCACGGAGGTTAAACTGCAAAAACCTTGTAAATGGCTTGTAAACACAATATCTCAAGATAGCAATGACCGACACTTTTCATCTTTGGTATATATATAGATTTGTTATGTTGAGCCCGAGGAAGAACCCTATTGTTTTGGTGGCGGTTAAATGTCATCTGAGGTCACCGGAGGTTAATCTGCGAAAACCTTGCAAACGGCTTGTTAATTTTTGAAATTTTGAAAAAATTTTCGCCCCCTAGAAAGTTTTCAAGTTGCCATTGACTTAATACAATTTTACACATTTTGCCCCCGGAAAAATTTTTCTCCCCCTGGAAACCATTTCTCCCCCCTTCAGTACCTTGTCTGGCTACGGGCCTGCCCCCATCAACACTTTGTCTATCAAGAAGCCTATATTTGAAGACATGAACGAAAACAGTGAAGGTTACTTACCCGCCGTTTCGGTGTCTTAAACGTAGCTACTCGATGTACTCGCCATGTTTTACTAAACATTGCACCGAATGCAAGCACGAACCCAACAGACACCATCCAAGTACGTATCTGCAGTTGAGAGTAAATATTCAGAATAATGCCTTGTCGAAAGCACTTGTGGTAATTTACAAAATCAAGCATTTGAAAGAGTATGAGCGGCCAACAGGGCAAAAAGACGATAATGAAAAAAAAAATTAAAGAACACAAATATATTAAACCAGCCTGAGAAAGCCCAAAGGCTTAGTGATTCCTTACCAAAGGGGTGCTTTGTTGCACTCAGGTTCATCCCTCATATTTATACTTCTTGACTATATCATTTTTTTACAACTTTTCATAATTTAACCTCTGGTGACCTTACATGTGTCATTGCTATCTTGAGATATGGTTTTTGCAAGTCATATACAAGGTTTTCAGTTTAATCTCTGGTGACCTCAAATGACGTTTGACCTCCACCAAAAACGAAAGGGTTCTTCCTCTCAACATTACAAATCTTTATACCAAATATTAAGTGTATGTCATTGCTATCTTGAGATATCGTGTTTACAAGGATTTTGGTTTTTACCTAGAGCTGGTGACCTCAAATAACCTTTGACCTCCACAAAAAACAATAGGGTATTCCTCTTAACTTAAAAAATCTATGCACCAAATATGAGAAGTATTTGTCATTGCTACATTGAGATATCGTGTTTTTACAAGGTTTTCTTTTATTTACATCTGGTGACCTCAAATGGCCTTTGACCTTAATAAAAAATAATAGGGTTCTTCCTCTTAACATGAAAAAGTTATATACTAAATATAAAAAGTATCCATCATTGCTACATTGAGATATCTTGTTTACAAATTTTTTGCAGTTTAACCTTTGGTGACCTCAGATGACCTTTGACCTCCACCAAAAACAATAGGGTTCTTCCTCTCAACATGAAAAATCTATATACCAAATATGAAAAGTGTCGGTCATTGCTACCTTGAGATATCGTGTTTACAAGGTTTTCGATCTTTGACCTCTGGTGACCTCAAGTAACCTCTACCTCCACCAAAACAATAGGAATCTTCCTCTCAATATGACAAATCTATTTACCAAATATGGAAAGTGTCGGTCATTGCTATCTTGAGATAGCGTGTTTACAAGCTAAGTGTCACATACACACCGTGATACACATACACACATACATAAACACATGACATCATCATCTCATAGATTCCTTGCCTGCCTTCGGTAAGGAATAAAATAGGGAAAAACAAATAAAAGGAAATAAAATTAAAAACGCAAAATAGAAACAAAATTTTGCTTTTTTATTTTATTCCTTATTATTTTTTTTATTTTGTTAATTTTGTTGGGTTCTTTAATAATTGTTTTTTCCACAATCGTCCTTTTTGCCCTGTTGGCCACCCGTAATATGGGCAAAAGAGTAGTTCAATTTTTATGAAATTACGGTGATATAATCTATAACTTCAACTGATTTTACAGATGCATATTTCAATGCTGCATAAAAACTTTTACCATCCACTAAAAGGTGCTTTCTTTTACATGCAATCGTAACCGTTTTCTCACTGCCCTCCCTGCTAATGTGTCTGATATTAACTAATTCCAAACTCCGTTATCTTTCTAAAATTATTAAATATTCTAATGGACAAAATTCAAAGGCTTCCTTCATTTTAACTCACACAAACAACTTTTGAAAATGCGTTTCAACCCACCATACAAACGGCAGGAAAATCTTGTTGGATGTTCCGAAGGTGAAATCCAGACATAAGTATTGATGCATAAATTAGCAGACTTCCGATCAGGATCAAGTTGTTCAGCTTTGGACTTGAGAGTTTAACAAATCTGTAAGTGAGGGGGTGGGGAAAAAGTGGTTAAGTCTTACTAAAAGCAGAAAGCAAGCCAATAAAACATTTAGAAGCAAATGGCAACACTACTCGAAGAAGACTGTGTCCACGCATTTATTGCTTTGGAATGCTCTTACACTGCACAAAAAAAAAATTGTCGACAAAGTTATCATCAACACAGGTTTTGGATAGTTGTGTGAGTGATGTACGCTTTTTAAATGAAAAATTCAATGATAATATAGTGTACTGGACTACAGACGCACATTTCCAGTTTTAGGCCAAACATCAAGTGTGAAAGCCCTTTGTAAAATCAGGGAGATGTTAGGAAGGGGTATAACGATCAAAATCTGTCAGACAATATGTACTTGAAAATGAGTTCATTCTTTTCAGGCATCACCATTTCATTGACAGGTCTCTTTGTTCCTATTTTTAAGTCTCTGTGGACTTAACCCATTTAATGATGATCTCCTCCTTTCTTTCCAAGTAATCCCGAGACAAAGGTCATCGTTTATACATGCTCTGAAGAAAAGTTTGTTCCCGCCCATGACCAAACTTTAATCAGGATTTTTGGCAAAAAGCGTTTACATAATGTATTTCATGTGCCCCCAAAATTTTAATATGTCATCCGCTGGAGACATTGTTCAAGTATAAACTTTTCTCAGTTTTAGCAAATTTTCACACCATTAAGAAACATTTTCGAAAAGTAAGTTGTAAAGAAATTCGTGGCCAACTTCAAATGAAATGATATGCAGTGTGACGAAAAACTACAAAAGGTTAAAATTTCACATTTTTGCGTGACAGCTGGCAATGAAAAGTTGGCGAATTCAATGTAAGGGGTGTGCCTTCTCATTGTCATTTTGATAATGCCTTCCTGATCTTAGTTGCGCTAGGTTTGAGATAAACATTTTGAGAAGAAAAGCAATATTACTTTGGGAAACGAACATTGCTTCATAAACGTCTAAAGAACATTGGATCTCCTTATTAACACCTCCCTGGTAAAAGCCACTTCCACGTGGAAGGTGAGCTCATGAACTAGTGCGCATTGCGTTCGTCCTTGCTGTCTTTTACATAGGCATAGGAAGCTGTTCGAGACTGGGGGAGGGCTGAACCTTGTTTCATATCGCCATACTGGGGAGTAGTGTAAGAGGAGGGGTGTTCCATCCCCCCTTTGAAACCTTTTTGAATATTTGAGGGTCCTTAGATGCAATTTGGTACATCATTTTGGACAAATTTTAGGGTAAATTACTGCAAATTTTTGACATTTCTAAAAAAAGAGACAAATAAGGGGTTTTCGTCCTTGGAAAGTGGGGATGAAGCATACTTCCGCCCCCACAAATTCTCGGGGGGGGGGGCTGGTACTCCCACGCTTCCTACGCTCTTGGTCCTTTAACAAACACCATACCGTTATAGTGACGATGGTAAGTACTCTGGCCAACACACCTCACTGATATCTTTAAGGTGTCACTCCAGGCTCCTTGGTATTTTTCTGCATTTCGAACAACGCTGTGGCGGATCCAGAGGGGGTGCCGTGGGTGCACGTGCACCCTACAAAGTTTCTAAGACTAAAACTTTTACGTACTAAGGTAGTGGACCACATCTGATCATTCAACTAACACTAATTAAATACACCATGGTGTACCATGGATTTGTCCTACAACATAGTATGTAATCGAGTCTACCGCCCCCTTTCCCCAACACAAATACTGGATCCGGCCCAGCAAGGTGCACTTAGATGAAAGTGATTCAATTTATACTTTTGCTCCCAGGTTAGATGAAAATAATACCCATAATGATCTGGAACACATTTCCACTTTACAAAATTCTTGTACTCTAAAATGCCCATATTTTAGCCTTCTTTTTAGATGAAAATAATACCCATAATGATCTGGAACACATTTCCACTTTATAAAAATCTTGTACTCTAAAATGCCCATATTTTAGCCTTCTTTTTAACATGTATATTTAAAGGAAAAAGGGGATGAAATTGAAGTTCATTTTGTTCGATAAACAGATCCTTGTTGATAGTTTTATCAAGCTCGGAAGAAAATTTGGCAAACAGGAAGGAAATTAATGGAATGTTTTGTTCTCAAGTAAAGTTGTGATCATATACAATGAAATGAATGCTCCAAGTACATTGAATTCAAAATGATACTATTTTATGTGCGAGATATGCAATTTCCTGAGTTTAGAAAAAAATAGTTCTTCGATACCATCTTCAGTTTTTTTTTTTATCTAAGTATCACCTTATTTCGACTCTTCGTAATTGAATAAGACAATTAAGGTATTGTTTCTTCTTTATCCATAGTTTTGTGTTTGAAAGTCAAAGGGTAAGTTCTTACCCCTTCAATAAAAATGGTGAAAGATAACGGCATTTGGTCTAACCTTGCACCCAGGACAAAACACATGATATTTAAGAATAACCTGCTTAAACATTTGCAAACTCCTCTTACATTCGGTCATAAGAACTTGTAATTAGGCTAAGAATATGATTTAATGTCCTTGCTTGTTTGCATTTGCTTGGGTGAAGATTATATCATAATCAACTAACCTTTGATTAGCAAAATATATATTAAATCCTAAGAAAAACAGCGTCATTAGAATGCAAGCAGTGGAGATGCTACCAACAACAAGAAACAGCAGCAGTGGAATGCCCTCATCTACAGCGATGTAGGTGGCGCCTGGTGTATGGTCCATTGGTATTACGCCCCCTATCATGGAACAAAGAAAAAGTAAAGAACTGGTTTGGAACATATGAAAACTGGAGAGGATTTCTCGCATATAGGATGGGCCTGTACGATTTATCAACGGTCGTATTCATAACAGACCTCCAAGGGCATAAGCAGTCGCCCCAAACTATTTTGAAACAGCAGCTAAATTTCACCATTTTTTCTTGTTTCTCTATCTTCCATGATATTTCAGAACTTAAATATTTCACATTCAGAGTAAATCAAGGAATTGCTCCCTTGTAAATTTCCGTGAGCACGATGCTTCAAGAGTTTACTTAAGTATAATTTGTTTTTACACAAGTTAGGCTACTATTGAAAAGGGTAGCCTGATTTACTTAGAAATATTCTCATAGGACACTGACTGACCAAACGGTATTTCTGATAGGAAACGATCTTCACAGAGAAGTGTTACAGTATATTTCGTTGAAATCACTGGGCATTGATCAATAATTCATTTCCATGACGATGGCTATAGCCTAAGCTGACAGCATTCCTTGATTTTGTAATGAAAATACCTTGATGTTTTGGTTTGCGATTCCCCTTTACAATCAATACGATGTTTGCGACTTTTTTCACTCTGTGCGTTTTCACTAGAGCCCACATTCCAGGTTTGCATGTCCTGTGGAACTAACGTAACCAAGGTACCTTGAGCAGTTTCAATTATATCAATATTGCTGTGACGTTTTTCATTCTGAAGGTGTACATGACAGCATAGTTAAAATCCATTTCCCCCCATTAAAAGAATATTCCAAATCCAAATTTATTTTTGATATAATACATGCAGAGAAACTGATTCTACGCCTTCTGGTGAAAATTTTTATTATTTCCCATGTTTGGTTCTCAAGATATTAACAACTGAAGTTATCACATTTTCTACCTGAGGTCAACTTGTAGCAAACAGGTGTGATGTCATGGCTTCACGATGAGGACCAATGTTTTGTATTTCTTTCTTTTTTATCCTATTGTTTTGACCTTGGATTGATCAGCGTTACTTTTTGCCCCTAAGGCATGTAAAGTTTTGAAAATTCCACTGCTCAGGATGCATTTGTGGTATGCATATTATCGAGATTTGATGTATGAAATTGGTAGTAAATTTTAAAGAAAAGCAAAACATTGCCCTTCAATGTGAAGCTATGACATTACACCTGCTTGCTTCAGGTTCACTTTTGGTAGAAAATGTGTCAACTTCAATTGTTAATACCTCGAGAACTGAACATGGGAAATAAATAAAAATTTCACAGAATGCTTAGAGTATGTTCCCCTTTAACATATCAAACATAAATTTGGTTCTGGACTATTCTTTTAAATGATCAAGCCAGCTTATCAGGGCTTCGTTGACGTGTATTTTCAGTTTTCAGCCATTCAACAGTAAATTAATATCAACCCTGGAAAAATTGCTTTCTCGATAGGCCGCAATCGTTGCCTTACCCGCCTACCGCTCATAGGCTATTTTTTCTTTGGCGACTAAGAAATGGACGGTAATTTTGACTCTTATTGAATTAAGTCGGCAATCTGAGGCAAAGTGTAGGCCAATCATACTTGGTAAATAGATCTTTGAGTTTCTTAGAAAAAAATACAACCTTACCCGACAGTCGGAATGAAAACAGTAATGGAAAAACTTGTCCAATGACAACCACTATATCCACCATTAGGCAATTCCTGCCGCAGCCACATACGTTTAATTAACTGTGATCGACCCAGACATGCGCATTCCTTGGCGTGCAAAATTGGTAAGTTATCTTCCATATTTGCATATGTCACACTAACCATGGGAGATAGAACTCTCATATCGGCATTCCAACTTAGTGAAAGCAAAAATTGGGAGCCTTTTTGGGAGGTGTCATTCGAATATTTTTTTGTAGCACCTTACATACAGATTTGGAATATTGAAATGGCATTACCTGGCCACCGTAGTGTTTCCAAATTTGGTTCCAGGTTTTCACTAACGGTTATAGAAGTGATGAATGCTTCATCAAAATCTGCAAAAAAGAAGTACGTAGAACGTGTTTGATATCATATATCATTGAAAAATTTGTGTTAGAATCTTGTGTTAGGAAATACCCAAGGCATTTTGTCCTGCTAGTATTTGAACATGACAGATGGCGTGGGAGTAGGCAGAAAAGCTTAGGACTGACAACTAAGTGATAGAGTTACTTAAGTAGAAGCTGTCATCGTAGCTTAAGGCAAACATCATCACCCCAATTACTAATGCATTTTAAGTTTAAAGTTATCAGAATTCATAATTAGTGCCTACAGTTTCATTAACATTAAAGAGGTCAAATTCAGATTAAATATGAGGCACTCTGATTGGAACAATTGCATGTGTAAATCAGTTAAAGGGAGATATAGTATAGTAGCCTATAATATATAGTAGTCCATGTAAAATATTTCCCGATTAGGCAAAATGTACGATAACGATTTAGGTCACATGATTTACAAATTACACTCTAAAAACACTAGGGTCACGAGGGAACTGAACCAATATTTTGGGTCAAATTTTAACCCAATTTGGGTCAAATGATGCCTCATTTGGGTCATTATTTGACCCAATTATTTTAGTCGGCTCCCCTGACCCACTTTTGGGTCAAACTGACCCAACCTTTTTTTACAGTGTAGCTTTTTGAGGTACATGAATTGCCTTCCATTATAGCATCTTACATTTTCTGTTTTTCGTTATTTTTATTCGTCCTTTTTTGTTCCTTTTTTCCAACCAGGGAAGCGCACACCAACGACCCCTTAAATAAGCCCCTGATATAACTGATTGGGACTACATACTGTGAGCCTTCAGGCCTGGGCTATATTGCCCAGGCTACGGTCAGCAACATTGTTTAGCATGATGAATCTCGATAACGAGTACATGAGCAAAAAGGCTAGCTTAGGTCTGTGCAGGATATTTCACTTGTTGCCATTAAGCAGCCTTTGAGTCTCGGGGTCCTCGGATTATTTACCAATACCAAAATACCTTTGCCTGTATTTCTCTATTTTCATATTTGTTCTATTAACAGTAGCAAAAAAGGAACAGAATTAATACATTATTCTTGTCCAAACGGCTCTTTTCTCTTGTAACATTGAGACTCGTTGATTTATTTTGAGGATGCATTACTTTTCACGGTAAAATGAAACGTTGTTGAAGTAAGCCCGCTTCTGTTTTCGATTTCTCTGTTCACATCATCCGTTAGAATTGTATACAGAAAAATCGGTGTTAGTTTTCTCTGTGCCTCGAACTTCTCGGCTTCCTTAGTGAAAAGTATTTGGGTGGGCTGTAGGTAAGCTATCTAAATGTAAGCAGAATTAAAAAGCGACAAAATTGCCGCACAAAACACGTAGATGAAGGATCCATCCTTGATTTAATACGGAAATCGTTAGCTTTTTAACAAGTGCACTATACGTACATTGGAATGGTAAGATGCACTTACATTAATTTGTATCTATATTACTTACACGCCCTTCTTTTGCATATGTATGGTTTAATGTCAATACTACAGTCGACGGGAATCCAGGCTCCGTCATCCAAGGCAAAGTCGAAAGCAAAACACATTTTTCCGTTTTGGCTGAGATGGTCAGTTAGAAAGGAATCCGGAAGCCAAGTAGCTTCATCTTTAGTAATATCCACCCACCTCAATTTATCGTCATCAACTCTACGATGTAGTCCAATGTGCCTATAAAACAAGTTATAAATAATGTATAATTTACAATCATTAAATTGTATTTTTTCTACAAATCATAGACAACTGTTCACTTAAGTTTTTAGATTTATGACGTCACACAGGAGGAAAAAAGAGAAAGTCTCCCAAAACCTGTAGTAGTATCAGTCACTCTGCTTTCAGAGTTTCAGCTAGGTCACTTTAGTAGTTAACTGAATGGACTTCATGAAGGATCGATTTGATATGATCATAATTCCTCATGCAAGTCACCAGGAGGGCAGTTAAATTTTGTACTAGCTGCTACTTCTAGATCAGTTTGAAGGAAGCCCATTGAGGATATTATTAGTCGCGCAGCCAGGAATTTGTCAAGGAGGGGGCGAAGTGGAAGTTTTTGAGAGGGAGCGAAGCGACCGAGCCCGAGCGCGCTTACGTGGGATGGGGGAGGGTGTAAGAGGGGGTGCCCTCCTCCCAAGGTGTGAAATATTTTGGTTTTTTGATGTGAAAATATGTGATAAGGTGCATAATTTATACGGTATTTTGAGACATATTAGGAGACATATTATTATGTATTTTAAGAAATATTTTGTTGGAATAACCATATAGAAATGAAATACGCACATATTCCTGGCAAATAATTTATCATTCTACAAGTATGCAGAATCACATAACAGATTCAAACAAGTGCAAGGTGTTGGTTTTGTACATAGGCCTACCACTAGATACCATGTGTGCCTGATATGGTAGGCCTACAATTTGTCCCCTTACGGTATCGGTAGAATTGGCAAGTATGCTGTCAGTGCTCCCATGGGTTGGCGCGGAGCGCGAGAAAATTTTGGTCCAAAATGCCTCCCAGTTCGCTGGAAATGGCACTTCCCAAGCCTATTTACCGCATATAAATAGGTGAAACACTAGTAATATTGTAAAAAAAAAAAAGAATACCAAAATTTTGCTCAAGGTGGGGGGGGGGGGCGGCTGGCACGTAAGCATGAACAGATGGTCAAGGTTCTCTGTTGATGTATTCCACATAGGAAAAGTTGCCTATTAGGTCTATTTTAAAAAATGATCAAAGTTTCTCTTGAAACGTTTCCTTTCCTTCCGTTTTTGTTTTAAATTGTTCTTGTTTTTCCTAAGGTCTGACGAAGAGTAAGGGGCAAGTGTCCCCTTTCTCTCCTCCCCTCCCCTATGTCCAGCTTATGTCCCCAGGTAACGTCACAGCTTTGATTCCTATATCCATTTTTAAAAACCCTTTGGTCTAATAAGCACAATTTGCTGCGTCTGCTAAAAAGCCGATCTTTTTCTGCTTTGATTGTAATACTACATGCAGAGGTCACGGCACTTTTACATCCCCGAAGCAGGCGTGATTACCCACATTTTAAAAGAAATTAAACACTTCTTTCGCTTGCCGTATTTCAATTGGAAAAAACGTTTCACTTTTCATTACATTTAAAGGCATAATGGTTAACATCATACAAATCTTGGAAGCAATTTAAAAATGATTTAAAACATGATTTATAGAGGTAAATATTTAATCCACGAAAGCGCTAGTGCTGATATATAGGATGACTAATACTATTTCAACGAAGATTGCTGCAACGTTCACCAAGTGGAGTTTATAAGCGGTTTATTTATGTCTGATGAAAAATTAGCAGGTGCAATTATTACTGTCATGCATGATATCTGGCACAACCAATACCTTTTCACATATAGGCTATTACAAATGTAAAATTCGATTGAAAATTCCAAAAAAAATCAATTTTTTAGGTATTTGGTTTGTTGTTCAGATTGCTTCGACAGGTGTTTTCACCTTGATGTTAAACACGGAAGACCACGCCGTCCTCGAAATAACAAAATTATCACATAGGCATTGTGCAATACAATTGTCAAGAATCTAAAGTCATCGTGGACACAAACTTTGTACCATTGCGAAAAATGATCCTTGAAGCTTGATGCCTGCCACGTTTCTTTCAAAAATACGAGCTCTTCTTCTGACAAAATGGCGGCCATGCTACTTTTTCCGGTTGAACTATCGGAAAAACGTTTACAGGAAGTCCTAGCTGTCGTCCAAATGTCCGTATCATTGAACACAAATCGAAAACAATAAATATCGTGCAAATACCAGCCGTCTTCGCATGATCCTGAAAGAAGTAGCAGGAGTAATGTAACAGTTTGGGCGGAGGTCAAATTCTTCATAGTTAATGATAGCTTTTGAAGTTGCACTTAAAGAGTTGGAATATTCTCCCCAATGTAGTTAAACTTTCTCCGTGTGATAAATCACTCTAGGTTTACAAACGAGAATGTCGAGATAAATTTATTGTTGATGAATTGTTAAATCTTACGAGATGACTCTTTGTCATCTTTACGATGGTGAAAATGCTAAGCTTGCTGTATTGACTTCGCTAAAAAGTTTGTTTTGTTTTGAATTTACGTTTGTTTTTTCAACTGAGTTATCATGTTACGACTCCCATTGACTTGGCCATATCTGCAGGTTGTAAGGAAATTTTCCTGTTGCAACCCAGTATGAAATTGCAAGATGCAAAAGGGAGCTAAACACGTTTTGTTTCTTTTTTAGAATTTTCTTAGAAGCTTTTTAGAATTATTGTGTTAAATCATTATTTCTAAACACTTTATCTGTATTACATGTCATTATTAGGGTCATATTTACCCACCCTTAGGAATTTGTTGCAATGGTGAAGGGAAGTAAATGAGATACCCATTTTAGGTAGGGGGAGGCTATTCCTCGTGGAAACTAGAAGGATACAAGAAGAAGAGTCAACAGACTTAACTAAAATTAAAGGTAACGTTGGGTTGAGTATCTACGGAAACTACACATCTCGTGTGCAACTAATTTGTATATTGTATCATTGATGCAACTTCTATCAAATTTTTCCTCTCAATGATGAAACAGGTTAAAGCATTGACCTAGTTATGAGTATATGATGATTACAATCAATATCTCTGTTTTTTGAATGACGTGTTCAAACTGTCATCCTGCACACTTATCTTTCTTATTTTATTTTAAGAATAAGAAATTGCTTCCTTAAGCAGTGAAGCAAATTTCCAGGTACGACATTTTTTGAAGATAAGAGTAAAGCATATTTCAAGAGCTGATGGCATCAAAGTGAAGTTAATTTGAATAATTATGGTTATGTTTATTCATGCTTTCATAACAAGCTAAAAAGATAAAAACTGTAAACTCACCTTGGAGTTGTTCTAACTTGGTAGGACCGACTCGATCTGCATTCGAAAAGCTGACGTGACCCTGGAAATAAGAATGAAAAGCTAAAATTTTCGAAAAATCTCGGAGGTACATTGTAAAAATATTCTGAGGATTTACAGAAAAATAAATATATACATAAAGAAAACCGAAAAAGTGCTGTCAATTTGCTTCCAAAAGTTGACAGCACTATTTCCGTTTCGTCTTTGTATTTACTTTGTTATTCCACACCAGTTTGTAGACATTTTTACAGTGTAACATACCATCACCTACGCCAGTGATTCCCAAATGGTGGGTCGCGACCCAAAATTGGGCAGCGAGAAGAAAACTGATGGGTCCCGAGTCCATGTTGGGGTCGTGGGGGTCGGGAAGCATTGTAAATAATTTCATTATGTTGTAGTATGTACGACAGATCATGTGGTGAGAGTTAATGAAAAAGATGTTTTCATGAGATTTTTGCATTTTGTCATTACTTGAACTGTAGGCCTCTCTCAGACGGCGGTTGGGTTGCCGAAGAATGTAAAATCATGGGATTTGGGTCGTTTGAAAAATGCAGTGGGAATCACTGACCTATGCTATGAAAAAGGTGCGTAACCGTGCCGTGGGTAGGGGTGGGATGAGTGGTTCAGGCCAGCTCCTAAGACTTCTGCTGCGAAAAGATGTCCCCAACTAACCTGTATTTTGGGAAAATATTCCGATGTTACCACCTCCCCTCCTAAATGTGCAATCCTCATTACAAAGCAACTCTTGGAGGTGGGCCCCCAGACCTCCAAGCCCATCACTAGGTCTTTGTGGTCCCGTTGCTGCCTCTGGCGTCATTGGGTAAGCAGGATCTAAATCCCCTCCCTGCTCCGAACCAAATCCTGGCAACGCGCCTGATATGAGGAAAGGCACATTTACAATTGTAATGTTTTTTACGTTTTCTAGGTATTTTTACACTGATTTACTTCAAGTCATATGATTTGGTGACCGAATTTGATGTTCTCCAAATAGACAATAAATTTACTGTATTAGGCAGTGAAAACCCATATCAGTAGCATCTTGCATTTGGAAGATGCTTATTTCTGAAGAAAGGTTATTTTTCAGCTTCCAAAATTAATTGCATGGTGGGCAAAATGATTAAGGCATATCTTTTGCATTTTAAACGTTGATACCACCAGCTGAAATATCTTGTAATTTTTCTGCTATGTCATTAAGGGCAAACAAGTTTTCACTTATGAAGAGTAACAAAAGGAATCTGGGGCAAACTGCTCCATCACATTCTGTTACCTTGAGGAAATCTAGAAGAATTTTTTACAAAAGTAGCCAATCGTCAAACCAGAAAAATATTCACTCTGGAAAATTCCCCCAGAGCTCCGAACTAATGAAAAGGAAGTATAGAGAATTGTATGAATGTAATGTAAAACAACTGTTTGGAAGATTTGTTTAAATTGTCGGAACTAAAAGGCTGGACATTCAGTAAAGAGTATACATTCTGTTATGGCGCGCGGTATAGATAAATACTTTTTGCATACCTACATTTTACATGGAGACCAAAAAGAACACGCATGTGCATTCACAGGTCCACCTCCATAAAAATTGTATAAAAATAGAACAAGGAAACGAACACATAAAAAGATTGACACAAAAACTGAAGGAAGAATATAAGATAGTGAAGAACAAAAAACTGAAGGTAAGATAGTGAAGAACAAAACAGACTGATAAAAATTGAAGGAAAAGAATCCCACATGCGAAGTGCCATGAGGGGCACCGAATTCACGTGATATTTTCTACCAACCTAGAGTCGAGCGACTCCTCCACTGCGCAGAACATTTACCAATTTGGATTTAAAAACTTTAAAAACTCATCTAAGCCTTCCACTTTTCTACTGTTCGCAGACTTAAATTAGTATCGCCAAAGGATGTATTGGGGTTGTTCTTGTGAATAGATTAATTTTGTTTGTTTAATTTGGAATCATACAATTCAATAGTTCACCAATCACTTTTTGATGGTCACAAAACTACTAAATTTGACGGGACGGCCTTCATCATGGTAAGAATCGAGCACAGACAGGCAGATGCTGGCTTACACTGGCTGATGTACAGGGCTGGGCGTATTTTTTTCTACAATGACCTCACGGGTAGCACACAAAGCAGGAAACACGAACTCTGTGCTGAATATTTGGTAGGAGGTTTGAACGACATGCACTTTTTCATATAAACCCCACAAAATGTCACCAGACAATATCATTCTAAACAATTGTTGCAGGGCCCCCTCCAGCAGCACGCAAACTTGTTCATACTATAGCATGAAGACTTACAGTTGCACCCTGGAAGCGCAGGTTCTGGAACACATTGAAAAACAACTGAGCCATTTCTTTATCATCGTAGTTGAAGTCTTCCAGGTTTCGCCTCGGTCCATCGGTCAGCCCACCAGCATCCATTATAGCGGACGATTGGTTTAACATGAGAGCGATGGCCCATATGGCGTCGTAACCAAAAAAGTCGACGCCCGATGCTCGGGCCTCGGAATATCTTGGAAGTTCTAGCCTCTCTGTGTACATCTTCTGAATCTCTGTGGCTGTCTATTGTTTAGAAGGCAAAAGAAAAAAAAAAGAAAAAAAAAAGAAAAAATCAAAGATGTTTATATCCTCGTTTACTCAAGCAAAGGATCCAATCGTTGAATACTATACAGTGGCGAAGCTGAGGGATTCGTTCCAAGAGTGGGAAAAGTGATATTTTGGGTGTCTTGTATTGCATGCAGGAGAAGATACCCAATGTTTTGATCTTATCGATGAGTTAGTTAGTTAGTTAGTTGAACCGTCACCCTCAGTTGGCGCGTAGCGTATAGAATATTTTTCGGGAGGTGAGGCTGACAGTATCTGCTGTACCCCGAGAATAACTCTTCCACAATCCACAGATATATAGCGCCTTAGAAAGCTGACAAGTCCGCCAGCGTATGCATTTAAAGAGGGATTTGCATAACCCCAAGTATGACATTTAGTCGGGGTACGTAAGAAAAAGTCTCGGTGACTACTCTTTGATTGACATCAGGGTTACAAAATTCAAAAGATGCAGAGCAGCTCCTATTACACAGCACGCACAGAGAGTGTTTTGATTACACATTAGGGCCTTGTATACTCACCAGGATATGGCCTTATGCAATAAACTATGTTTGTGTCTGTACAAGGAGAAGCTAAAGACGGTTATGGAAGGGGCTTGAACTAACTTAGTTGGCTAGGCCCCATATGTTCATCAATATGGGGCCCGAAAGGGGCCATATTGGAATGTTAACTGGGTAACTTTATCGCCTAGGATTCGTTGGTTCTTTCATGAGCAGAATTTGCAAATTTAATGGAGATGATTAAGTTCTCTCTTAGATACACCGAGTACACAAGTGATGACACTGGAGACTTATCCTTGTCGCGCATGTCTCTTATCTTTTGTAGTAAGATATTTACCTTGACTTTTGAATACGATTTGATCGATAATAATTTTTACACTTATACTACTGATCACACTTTTCGGGTTTTGAAGTTGGCCTATTTGGCGCCTTTTAGCAGTAGCTGGATTACAATAGTAGTATATGGTAGCCTTTACTACTTTTTCCATCTTCTAATGTTAAGCCGTTAGTTTTGATTACTCATCCTCCTACGCCGTGAAAAAATAAACACCATTAAAGGGGCTCATTGAGTTGACATCGATTATTTTTGGGACAAGTTTGAAGGAAATCTTTGCATGACAATGCGTCTAATTAGCCCCATGACTCATGTTTCACTTCCTGCAGTTTCTGAAAATGTGAGAAATTATATTGTTAAATCATGAATTTTGTGAACCAACTCAATATGCCCCTTTAATCTTTGAATGTAATAAACCATTCTTGCGTAACATGTGAAAAGTTTATCAAATTTATCTGAAAATGAGTTTCAGTCATCTCAATCAGTAAATGTATGAAAAATGTTGTCAATGGCTTTCGATTTCAAACTTTTGTACACCCCGCGGCAGATGGATATAGCCACTGATGTATATAGCATATCAAATTAAGTTGAAAACTTAACTCTTTAACTTTTATTGACAAAAATTTCTAGTGTATCTGGATGGGATAAAGTACAGACAGAACAATAAATTAAATTTTATATATATTTTTTATATATTTCTGATCAGGATATATAAGCTCTGAATATTGAAATTTTCTTGTCAGAGGTAAGGAAGATTGAGAAGATAGTGCAGCTCACGCTGCGAAATGTATAGCTAGCTGGCTACAAATTCGGCTGCACTGCACAGTGCACTGTAGTAAGCGCCATACACCGTAGTACTTATATTACAACGATATATCTAACGCTAGTGTTTCACATCAAGTAAGAAAATGTCAGAATCCATGGCATGTTTTAAACTAACGTAACTCATTCTCGTTACGCCTTCAGGAAAACTGGTTTAATTTTCTCTAAATCAGACACCTTGTGTATGCTGTAGTCAATAAATGGCTACTTGATTTACACTTCTAACATATAACGCCATCGATCATCATCATCATCATCATCATCATCATCATCATCATCATCATCATCATCATCATCATCATCATCATCATCATCA
>WURT03006622.1:0-16671 GCA_009936505.3 Holothuria glaberrima
AGCCAGCTTCCGACATAGACCTAGGATAAATTGAATTCTCGCAACCTATTTGTGGAAAGTTTGGCATATGGGGCACAACGTTGCCGCTCTGCTTTTTCGCATTTCCCTATACCCTAGGTTCTTTAATGGCGGCCCGTGGGCCACATCCGATGCAACGTTTCGCTAATTTATTTGAGCTTTTGGGGTTCCACGGGAGCGTTGCCCTGGACGCTGCTGCTAGGGGCCCTTCGATGGGCTTCTAGACACCACTCACCCACACTGTTTAGTGAGAGGCTTCGCGTTCCCGTTACGTTGTTTAGTCATTTGAAAATGGGACCCCCTCCCTCTCGACTGTGAGTTTTTGACCTGTTTCTAAACTCATGTAACCTACGGTATGTATTGATATACCAATGCTTATCAAGTTAGTTATAATTAACATGCCCCCAAAAAGTTCCGTGCAATGATTAATACCATATTTGTGCAGGGGTCAAACTGTCAAACAGGAGAGTATTTTCAATACCATGTACCATAAAATATATTAATTACTTGATGTCCTAAAAAGTCTGGAAATCACATCAAAAGAGACTTTAATAGCCTGGAAAGGCATGGAATTTACTCCTTCATAAAGTGTACAAACCCTGTAGAAATATTGCAAACTGTCATGACCCCAGATGAGGGAGGGGAAGGCACGATATTGTTAAGTTACTACCCACTTTTTTGTCCCTATGCCGAACAGTGGTCAATGAGAATAAGACAGAGGCCCTTTGGGCCAAGCGGCTAGTGTTGAGTTTATCCACCATTTCTAACCAAGCCCTGACTCTCAAACCGAAACAAGTTGTTTTTTCAATGTCATGGTTTCTATGATCATTTTTAATATTGGCGCAAACGTTTTATAGAGGTTACCGATGAGTTCCTCCCTCTCTTCATCTCCTCCTTTAGTTTTCTCTCTCTCTCTCTCTCTTTCTTTCACTCCCTTCTCTCGTTTTTCCTCTCTTTTTTCTCAGCATTTTGCCCAGGACAGCCATGGACCGAGCGGCCGATGAGACGGTAGCCACATCGCCACAGCGGCCAGTCCGCCTATGTCCATAAGTAGGAGATTTGAAGCTGGTAAACATGTCATGTTTTTTATTCCAGCAAGTGATATGAATGTTTGTTGGAAGGTTTCTTGTAGTTTGTCATTTTGTGAACAGTATCAAACAAACTGTGTTAAAGCGCGGGTCACACTGCAGCGATTTCGGATCGGATTACGGTCCGAATTTTTTGAGTTTTAGTTAGAATCTTCTCCATCTCTGGTCGGAGGGAACCAAAAATTTGCCACTCTGTGTAAATATATGATTTGTATCACATGACTATGAAAAAGAAATGTATACTAATTATTTCGTGACGTCACATCGACAGACAGCTTTTATCGGACACGCGTAGTCCGATAAAAGCTGTCTGTCTATGTGACGTCACGAAATAATTAGGTTACATTTCACTTACATACTCCTCTGATACAAATTTTTGTCTCATGCTAACCAGGGATGGAGACGATTTTATCTAAAACTCACATAAATCGGAGCGTTATCCTATCTGAAATCGATCTAGTGAGACCCTCTCTTTACCTGGGAGTCTGCTGTTATTGGCATAATACTTGCTTGTCACGGGGATTAAGTTATTTTCGTACAGGCCACATCTAATGCCTCTTATTTCGTAAACAAGTCTAGGAGCAAACAGTAAGCCGGCGTCAAAAAAGACGTGTTTTTACTGACGACGTGGAGTTGAGTTAAGGTTGGAAGGCAGTCTTCACGCCTTGAAGCCGCCAGCTTAGCACTCCAGCCGACAGGTTACAGGTATTGAATTGGACTTAGTTTAGCCTACTTCCCCTCGGAGTTTTATTCTGTAAGACAAGTCTTTTTCTTATATTGTGATGTGTTAATCAACCGATTTTATTGGAAATATACGAGCTCACCGTTATTCTGGTTGTCAAAGTACTTTCAGACAAAAGTAGGTACAAAGATTTTACCAACACTTGGCACGTATGTGAAAATAACCCGATTCTTGCGGTGTGTTTTTCGGCAATGTAGCTTTTACAAGTAAATTCTTTAGACTGGGAGGTTGCCAGAAAACAACTTTCCGTGGCGACTTAAAATTCCTGCTCATTTTGTCGGGTAATGAAAGAATATTAAGTGTATTAATTGTGGGAAACAGTTAGCGAGGGCGGCGGGGCACTTGCGACAGACACCGGGGCCTTAGGAACTGAAAAAAGCTAACACTCCCCGAGGGAAAATTTCAACAACATAATCACCTTTCATTCAATCGAGCGCCTCAACAAGAGAGAGAAAACGAGAAAAAAACTTTTCTGGATACACCATCTTTACTCATTTGCCTCGAAAGGGATTACTTAACATTCGAAAAACACAACACACTGTAACTCAGAAGGCCTATCTGGCTTTGCCTTTCAAGTTTTGTTACTTAGCGTAACTTTCGCATTATAGCTAACCTGACGAAGGACAGCTGATCTGTCCGAAAGGCTGTATTTTCTTCACTCTTGATCAAGTTTTCTGTTGGATATATAGCCGGACAAGGTACTGAAAGGGGGGGGGGGGTTGAGATATCTTTTCTGGGGGTGAGATGTATTTAGACAATAGTATTTTATTGTCCTCAAAAGTTTTATTAGGTGCTGAAGAAATTTTGGAGTTGAAAGAAACCCCTGGCCCCTTGGCTATGGGACAGTTATCATAACCATGACCCCTCTCCCCTCCTGGGTAAAGCTGAACATGAGGTTGCTTTTAACAGAACAGCAACAGCAAGAAAATGAAAACAGAACTTCAAATCACACAAAAAGTATTATTTTTATTAGTCCGTTCAAATTTTATTAATAATGTCAATAAATATCACAAACTTCTGTACAACATTTTAAGGAAACACACTTGAAAAGAACTAAAACCACTGTACATTTCATAAATATTCATAAATATGATACATTAAATGGAAATTTTCCAATTTTTTTTTTATCACACACGAGTGAATGACTAGCATAGTTTTCCCAATGAAGCCAAACCTTCAAAACTCTTCTCCTATCTGTACTAAATGCAACAATATTCTCTTTCAACAGAATAATATTCTAAAAAATAAAATCATATCCTACACAGCTGGGGTTCTTATCATTCATTGCAACTTTCCAGAACACCCACTGAAATCGCGACATGACTATACTCATGAGATAAGCACATTGAAATCAACTAAGTTTGTCAGCACACACTTGAGGTAAAGCTTTTATTCTTCCCCAGCACTGCAGTCTAAAGCTGGCAAGAAACTGAAATGAAATAAAGCTAGAACTCCAAAAGACATAATGTGATATAATCTAATACTTTCCATAAACTTTAAGAATGATTCAAAGTTTTTAATGTGGAAATCATCCACAAGGAGGCAAAGTAAGAAAAGCTGAGACATTGCAAGCTAAGGCTTAAATAAGAAATTCGGGGAATAAATGTAGAATCTCAAACTATATAACTGTGGTAGCATCTGTTTCATCAAAAGTCAAACATAAATATGATTTATAATGGAATGTATACAATTACTATATTGCAAGCTGTCCATTGACTAATTATTTTTTATCCAAAGAAAAGATGGTAGCCATCGGCGGGAAACACAACAAATTATTCCAAAATGTCTACATTTTCTGAGGAAAGACCATGGTAGACAGAAAGAACACGGAAACAGGATTGATTAGAGGCAAACTGTAGGTCAAGTAGACAAAGGTACATGTAGTAGTACATGGTGCAATTATATTTGTATTCTTTGACATGTTTAATGAGATTCCAGGGTGTCTCATCTGTGAAATTAAAACATGACCACGAATTTGGGAATCATTTTCCAATCGTTTGTATTTGCACTTGTTCATGTCTTTATTCCATGAATGAAAGTCAATGAGGTACACTTTTCAGATAATTCCAGTCACACACTTTGCATTGATTTGATTGCTTTCATAAAACAAAATGATCTCCAACAAGTAAATGATAAAACATTCCATTGATGAAGTCTTTACAATCTCCAAGGAGCATAAAATTCCATTTCAATCTTTTGGCAACCAGAATTCAAAGTTTCGGAAGTAAACAAGTGATCTTATATTCCCAATCAGCAGTAACAGTAGTTAACAGCTGTAATCACAGACCACCTCCTGGATAAAGGCATACACCAAGAAGAGAACGTACATGGTCACGAAGGCAACTCCAATAATCCAGTTGAGACGGAATCTTGCGATGGCAAACACCACCAGAGTCATAAACAAGATTAACAGGAGCAAGAACCCAAATTTGGCGTGAGGCACAAGTGGCATATTTCCCATCTCACGCAGGCTCTAAAGAAAAAAATGTATGAAAAGAATTCAATGGAAAATGTGAATATAGCCTTGGTCATCTCTATGTGATTCAACACACAATCAAGCTTCAAAAAATGTGCCAGTCTTTAAAAATGGTCATAAACTAACAAAGCTGAATAAATTTTCAAGTCAATTCTAACATCCCACAATGTGACCAGGGGTGTTTCAACTTTGTTACAGGTTTAATCATTACAGAGAGATATCATACTATCAAGATTATCAGAATTTGAGATTTTGTGAGCTGAAATGACTTCTCACCAAACACAAAATCAACATCAACAACAGCAGCGTTACTCTATTATACAGAGTAAATAGAGCCATTTGTAAGTTTTTGAGCTTCCAAGCATAAATATCTGATGACCTCAGATGGCCTTTGACCTCTACAAAAGTTATAGGGTTCTTCCTCTCCATATAATGCTCTACATACTAAGTACGAAAAGCATCCATGCTTCCTGTTGGGAAATACCATGTTAAAAAGGTTTTCAAAGTTTTATCTGTAGTGACTTTGGATGACCTGTGACCTCCACCAAAACAAGAGCATTCTCTATCTTCATTTAATGCATCTACTGTATATGTTAAGTATGAAGAGTATCCATGCTTCCTACGTTGAGATATTATGAGGCTTGAGAGTCTGACCTCTAATGACCCTAGATGACCTTTGACCTTCAACAAAAATGATAGCATCCTTCCTCTTGACAAAATGCATACATGCTAATAAGATGAGTACCCATATTTACTATCTTGAGATATTGTGTTAACAAGTTTTTCAGAGTTTGACCTCCAATGACCCTAGATCACCCTTTACTTTCACCCACAACAATAAGGTTCTTTCTCTTGGCACAATGCCTCTACATGCTAAATATGAAGAGAATCCATGCTTCCTATCTTAAGATATTGTACTAGCAAGCTTTACAGAGTTTGACCTCTAGTGACCCCTGGTGACCTTTTGACCACCAAAAATGAAAGGGTTTTTCTTCTAAACAGAGGGCATCCACTTATTAAGTATGATAACTGTTGAAAGTTTCCCTTCTAAAATAACGAGCTATTAAGTATCGCACACATGTATACACACAGATATTGAAACCAATGATACGGACCATCTACTAATTATGGGCCATCCACACAACAAGTATGAGATCCCTAACAATACCTTCTTGAGATATCCTGATTACAGGGTTTTCACCTGTTGAACTCTGGTGACCCCAACTGACCTTTGAACTCCCATAAAACCAACAGGGATCATCAACTTAGTATCAGCCATCAACTTGCTAAACATGAATCCTGTTGTCCCTCTTGAGATAGCATGTTTACAAGAAATACACATACGCCACATCTCCATCGCATTGATTCCTCTTGCCTTCAGCAATGGAATCAATATTAAATAAAAACCAAAATTAGCACCTTTAAGCACTAAACTTAATTTTCATGGCAAAATAAAGTGGAATAAAAAAAGAGGTTTAAGACATGCACATCACAACTTCCAAATGTGCCACGATGACATCATACACTTACAGCAAATAGAATAAACTCCAACTTTTTCATCTTTGCTTACCCTTTCATACTCTGTAAGCAATTCCACAGGAGTAAAACTAGAAAAGAATGAGCGGATCAAATACGGCAGGCCAAGTCCAAGGTTGATGTCAAATACATTAGAACCAATAGCATTGGAAACAGCCATGTCACCAAAGCCATCCCTTGCGACCAAAACAGAACTTAGGGCATCCTACAAAAAGAGAAACAGATGATAAAAAGATGCTTGTAAATACGCGAAGGAAACTTCTAGCTATAAATCAACTTCCTTACAACAGGGTTGAGCGATGGAAGTATCAAGTCTGCTCTTTTACTCAACCTTCATTTAACTTTACTTAACCTACAGAAATGATCACATCAGAACTTTTCCAATCTGTCAGAATTTATTTTATCACTGTAAAGATAATCCCTGTAATCAGATAAGGTATTAAAGGGGGCAATATATTTTTCAAGAGGAGAAGGGTAGGAGAAATATTTCTGAGGGGACTGGGATGAGGCAAGAAACATTGGACACATTTTCTAGGAGGTGAGAACTTTCTAGGGGTGGTGGAGTCCCCCTATGACCCACTGGACACAAGCTTTAACTTGTGTTTTGTCACGAACAATCCCAGAAAGCATATCTATAGAAACTAAAACCCCAAGCAAACTTACTGGCACACTTGTTCCAATAGCAACCACTACCAGACCCATTGTGTAGTGATCAACCTGGAGGATGCAGCCAGTTTTAGTTACCAAAGTAACCATGCTGAAGGACAAGACAGCAATCCAGACAATTGACATGCCAAAAGTTACATGGTACCATTTTCTGGGGAAGAAAAATTTGTGAAAAATATAACAGGATAAAATATTATCTACACATCTTATAATTATTGGAAACTTGTCTAGTTGATAATGATCTTTATGAAGTGAGGAATTAGGAACTAAACTCTGTCTCAAATTTTGCCAAAACAAATAACAGGTGTGACAATGAAAATGTTCTCATATTCTCTCAAACCACAAGGTTCACTGCAATTTAGAAAAAATTCACTTGACAATACTTAGTTGCTTAGTTTAAAGCAGAATTAACCAGCAAAGTAAGCTTAAATAACACTTGAAGGAATGCCTGATATCTGCAATGAGCTTGAACAAAGTTATACCATTTATTCAAACCAAATATTTCTTCATGTCATCTGCAGTCATTGCTGATTGTGTGTAAAAATCACTGCATTGGAAGAATCACCCCCTCCCCATTCCTCTCATAAAAAACAAATAAAAATACAATATGCTTAACAAAAATCATAAAAACAGATAAACAAAGTGAATGAAACAAAAGAAACTTACTTGAACCTTGGTGTGGCACAGTTGGGGATAGTCCAGGTGAACATACACATAAATGGGAAACTGATGCAAAAGAGGAGCCATTTGAGACCTAACCTGAAAATTCCACAGGTGCTGCCAAGTATGTCTTTGTCAGGGTAGTACATATTAACAGCACAGAAACAAGGAATGGGACGTAAAGTCAGCTCCTCCTCAACCTGTTACAAGACACAAAAAACAAATTTTAAATAAAATAAAGACTGCTGTCTATATACTCATTTCATAAAAAGGCAACAAAGGAGAAATTTCTCTGCAAGGTCTAGTTACAACATCCACATTTCAATCAAGTAAAAACAAGTGAAGATGTCAGATTTGTGCAGTGTTAGCACTAGTACAGAATTACGGAGAGAATTCCCTCCTTCAAAAGAAATTCCAAAAGGGATTTTCATTTCTAAAGGAGGGATTTTGTTAATTTGCAGTTTAACCTGAACACATTGGCAAATAAATAAAACAGATCCGTAAATTTCCCTCATAGAAATTTAAGCTTTGTAGGATTTCAGGAGCTAGGTGCAGGAATAGCGCAATCACGCATTTCAGGGTGAACTTAGATTTGTGCCATCTGGACCATATAAAGAGCTTTGTCAATGAGCTAAATCACATTTTATGAATTACATGAGAACTGTTTCCACTAAGTCAAGTCTCACACATACACACATCAACACTCTTATGAATACTTAAGTTACAACAAAGTGGACCACAGTATTTGACTACTTTTGATAAATATGAACGGAATGAGAAAGGGTTATTAACCAGTCAACAGAATGGTGGGTACTGATTACTGATAGATGTAAAGAAGTGACCAGACTGCCTCATGATATATTTATACGTTGAGCTATTCTTGCTATAGCCACAAGGATGTGAAGACTCCAAGTAAGTCTTAAAATTACACTTTATGCAAAAACCAACAAATGACATAAATTCAGATGAAAATATGGACACTAAAATAATTTTACTTTCTCTATATATCAAACCCACTACCAGACATTGATGCACAGTACATTACACCATTCTACAGCTCAATTCTGGCTAGAAATCTCTCATATTAAGATTTTTTTAAAACATTTGAAACATTTTTAGGCTTCCTGTGAACTTTCCAAAGCTTGGCATGCAGGAGGTACTGAGACTGCCACAATTTTGCTGTCTTGATTTAAAATTATCTAGCATTTAAAGTATCAGGTAAATCGTGATAAAAAATTTCTTAGTTGTAAAAGTTCCTACTGGGTTAAACAGTTGTTAGCATTTGCTCAGCATTTGCTCAGCATTTGCTCCTTAAGGCAAGCTTTTAACTCACACTTGACTTACATAATGAAGAAAAACTCTCATCTACATAGCAGACAGTAAAATAAAACAATTGTGCACACATGGATAATGAAGTGAAACCTGTGTAGTTTATTTTGTGATGCAGAATGGGAAATAATAGCATTGAGTAACTATCATTCTCTTTTGTTTCTTAAGTCAAGCTTTTTTACATGAAACATCATTTTTACTGTACTATCATCATATTAAAATAAAGTATGCTGCTTTCTAATCAATTTTGCTCATTGATCACTACATACAACAACAAAAGAGGTTTAAGAAAATTTAGCAATTCACTATTGAGCTGGAAGAATGTTTGTAGATGTACCAGGTCTTACCTACCCCATAAATTGGTTGCTTTAATTTACCCATAGTTAGGAATGCTGTTACAAAAGGATTCAGGAAACCAGGCTGCATCATCTCCTATTTCCTTCAAACTCACTGAAACTCAGTGTCAGAGCATCCATAAAGTCGGGGGGGGGGGTTGTTTGCCCCACCCCCTGACAGACTCATACCACCTGTCAGCGCCCTTTTTAGGTTTTTAATGTATTGAGGCATAGGGTATCTACCTATTTCAAAGCACCCCTACAGGTTATTCTAGCCCCCTCTACCCGAATTCTCTACCTCCACCGCTGCTGAAACTGTAACCTACTAGCAAGCAGCTGGCTGACAGGCTTTTATACAAACAAAGATTGTCTCACATTCTTTTTGCATTTCCACCCTTAATGTACTTTTTGTTACGTAACTTACCACTTCATCTTCAGTCTCATCCGTCTCAGCCACAATTGCACTGGTAGTGGCAGCAGACCCTGTGGTATCTGTGTGGTGCAGGAAGTGATCATGCAGGTGCTCTCCATGTTGAAGGTGGACCATGATCGACTGCCTCTTAACCTGTTCATCATCGACATCATTGTAAGAGGGAAAGGAAGGGTCAGATGGAATGGTAGGAGTGAGCCCCTGCGTGCTGTGGATACCAGAATCAGCATCCATATTTTTGTTTGGGGGTCCCAAGAGGTTGGCTTGACTACCATAAGTACTGTCCCCTCCCAGGCTGTCTATCTCTTTTAATTCCATTTCCTGCTTTGGTTGGACAGGACTCTGGACCCTACTGTCTCCTGTTTGACTAGATGTTATTGCATAAATATCTCCGTTGGTCGGAGGATTTTCATTTGTTTGGGTTACCACCATGGCTTGCTTGGAATCAGAACTAGCAGGCCTAGACTTTAAGTTTGCCAAATCGGCAACACTCTTCCTGGACCTTACAGTATGATTGCTTTTGGCACTACTTGGCCTTTCAGCATCTGTAAATTTCCTTAAATCAATCTGGGATGAAGTCTGTTAGGATAGCACGCAAGAACCCACACAGAGTGCAGACAACGAGTACAAAGAGCATAAGAAGTTACAAAGTGCATTAATGAAATCATGAGTTGTGATAAAGGTTAGGCAAGAGCAGAGGGAAGAGAAGAAAAAAATATAATTTAATGATATAGGTCAAGTGACAGACCCTAAATTTTAACTTTAATGAAAAAGAAACCAAACCGTCTGAAGAAATGATAGATTAGCTTGCATCCTCCAATTTCAAAAAAAAAAAAAACACCAATTGAAAGATATCACTTAAATCATGCATTAATATCCTATTTGCAGGATTATTCTAGTAATTGTATCAATCTATCATTTAAGGAAAATATTGTTTTTGTAGTACAGGAAATTTTTATGTTTATAACACCATAATTTACAGTTGAAGAATGACAGGCAATTCAAAGTAAGATAGATAGGTAACTTCAATTCCAACAAATACGGTTACTTCACAAAGATATTCACTCCTTTCTTGCTCATGAATAATTTATCATCCAAACTCAAATTTTCAAATGATGCAACATTACTAATTCTCTAAATAAATTCTCTAAAATAAAAAGAAAAATATGACGTCCTTGCATGCTGATGAAGACACTCAGGTGTTCAAACGAAGCACAAAGAATATGTTGTTATTTATGAATGTTTTAAGTCTCCTGACTGAGACAACGTGTTTGTTTATATGATTAAACTCCTGAAGGGAGTTTAATAAAGGTGATGCTGCTCTTCTGATCAGATTGAAAAAGCTTCCATATCTACTAAAAGAATATTTTTATGATGACATTTAAAGTGCCCAGTCCCATTTGGAAAATATATGTTAACTCTCATGAATTTCACTTCATTCCATTCATGGGCATGGCTACATTTCTTCTCTGACACTTACAGATAAAACTATTTTCATAAAATTCTCTTGTGAATTTTAAATTCCTTTTTTTTGCTTTTTGTTAGAAGAAATTTGAGGTTAATAAGTTTCCACGACTGAGGTATTACTTCAAAAGTCTGCTCTATTGTATGTGACTGCTTTAACATCAAACAAGGAATGAAGTCCATTTTTCCCAGAAAATGCATGTTAAAACTATTTTTTCCACCTCTAGACTTTATGGAATATTTATCTGCATATCTATCTGCTTTTTTATGGTTTATGATGTTTGGTTCTTGTGTTTTCCTTCATGTACTTAATACTTTTACTCATAATATCAGAAGTTACTTATCACTGGCTACCTAGTTTTAATGGTATTTGTCTGGGAGAAACTACTCAATTTAAAAAAAAAAAAAAGAATTATTTAAAGTTTCAAAATTCAAGGCACTTACAAAATGATGTGAAAACTCTCCATGTTTTACATGGTGGAATATATGTTTGCTAGAGGGAGCACCTAAGGATTGCTTGGACTGAACAGAATCTTTGCGACTCATCTGAAACAAAACAAGAAATAAAATATTAAATTAATTACAATGTGAAGTAGTGATATTACACCTGAGTAAATATTTGAAGAGTTCTATGATCAAATAATGCAGATCCTTAACCAATGGAAACTATATTATTCTTCTTGTATTTAACTGCTTTAGTTCTAAACTTTTGGGATATAAATGGGATTGCGATAGGATATTATTGACTTGTTTTTATTGTTTGCTGTCAGTCATACTAAGCATAAACTGAGTGGGGGCGGGGGTGATGCAACCAGTGGCAGTCTTACTATTTTTTCTGATTTTAATTCCTTTTTCACAATGGGTAATAGCAAAAATAATGCTGGAGGTATTATTGGTTCATTAATTATTATTTTCATGTCCTGAGAATCTGACAAGTCAGTTTCCTTCTGAATTTTCTTGAGGAAGATCCCGGAGTTGCTATGCGAACACCTTCACTGCAATCGATACAAGCTTCATGATCAGCCCTTTCTCCAAACCACATATCTCCCCATTCATATGCCCAAAACATGGACCACCCAGTTCATATGATCAACATGTGAATTCTGCATTTATAGGTAGATTAGTCTTTACCCAGTTTTGTAGCAACAGAATATAATCTTTGGATTAAACCATTTCTGGTGATCTATAAAGAGGGAAAAATGTCTAGGATGGCTGATTGCTAAGACAGAACTGGGACAAAAAAGGTTAAGGTTCACTGTGCTAGAGAGTTGACATTACTGCTTATGTAGCTTCATTATTTATAGACCTCAAGGAAGGTTCTCAAGTCCTAGCTTAGTTCTGAATCCAGGTCAGAAAGCTCATTTGAGGGTCATCAAGGACACTGACAAGTGATTTGTAGATAGGCACAAGTGTGATTGCAGTACCTTTTTAACTAGTGTTTAGAGAAAAATGGAACAATTAACTAATCCCTCACGATCTTTCTCCAAAGGAACATCACCATCCATTGGATGAGAGTAGAATTTCACTTTTTAGCCACTTCCAAAGCTGGAAGGGTGATGGCTCCTTGCTCTGTATAATTATATGCCAACTGTGTCAACCAAAGACTTAAAGAAGACAACATCTGAATTAAGAGGATTCATATTAACCCTTTCACATTTATCCTGATTTGAAATCCCTTCAGTACCACCACGATACAGCTTTGCAGGCAAGGGTCATAATTTGTGATCAACTTTGTATAAGAGAAGGGACAGGGAGGGGGTACAGAGTAAAGACTACCTAAATGTAGGTAAACTTACAAGTAAATGTACTGTGACAATCTATTGTTTTCTGAATGACTTATTTAACCCTCCAGCAAACTTTGAGGTAGCTCTACCTACCGGCTGAGTGATATTCATGAATATATCTCAGGAACCTTTTACATTCTAAGATTTTGTAAAATTTCAAGATGCAAATATGTAAATGGCATTTTTGTGTGATTTAAATAGTTTACACAAGGCAGCACTCTTTAACCTGCAATGCTATTTGCAGTCTGTTGGCCAATATAGAATCATAGAACCCCCTTCATGATGATCCAAGGCACATCAAAGATCAGCTTACAAAGCTGTCCAACATGTCATAATGGAGCAAGATTTCACATAACACCACACTATTAATAAAACCTTCCCTGGGTCTCTCATAATCCACTCACCCCATCCCCCACTCCATTCACCTCACCCACCCCTTCATCCTTCATGACTTCTTCTTGCTTCAGATTCAGTCACATTGTACATTACTAACCTGAGCAATTGGTGGCAGTGTTCGTGGTGGTTTCCCATAATTTACAGAGTCATCTTTTTCAGCTGCATCACAAGCACTCCCTTCAGCATTACTTTCTTCATCCATCATGGGAGACACTTTTCTTTTGAGGCACCTATAAAAAAGAAAAAGCCACAAAAAAATCAACAACAACAACAACAACAATAATAAATAAACAAAAAAAAAAAGAAAAAAACAATACTAGATATATCATAAACACTGCATTTGTTTACTGTCACTAGTCAACCTTTTTGACACATAGTGGTGCAAATCATTATTAGACTAACATATGCCTTACTACATTACAGCACTTGATTAAGTTTTATACATTATATGTTACTTACAATTATCTTCAGAAATCAACTTAAATGTTTGTAATTGATTCCCCCATCACAATCTAATTAGATGAATTTCACTAGAAAACCAAAGGTGAAGATGGGGTTAGATTACATTAACTGCAATGGTTCATTATTCCATTAAAGCACATTCATATTACGTATTTGTATACACAGAGATTGGATCGAATATTTCTTGATATTTTTGCCAATTTTCGCATGTCATTGGAGCATATATACACACTGCGTCATGCACCGAGTCTGGGTATTGTCAAAACAGAAATCATAATGATTTTCTATCAATTTTACTGGCCATGCTCCTTAAGTTTCATTTACTACCACACAATCTATAATGAGAAGCCAAATCCAAGCATCAAACAAACTAACAGAAAAAAAAACCAGAATGCAAAAATGCATTCAAGTTTCGATGATGTATGTTTCATTCCAAAAAATGCCATGTTATCCCATTTCTTTCAGTCACTGGTCAAATGTTATCTTAACGTTTTGGAAAAATACAGTTTTGTTTTCAAACTTGATCTTGGGGATTTTGACCTTTGGAGACCCCAGAGGATGATCTTGTCTTGAAAAATTTTGCTCTCTGACTTGCGGTGACCCAGATGAAGGTCTTGGGAAATTGTACTTTTAAATCTGTGGTGACCCCACTGACGATCTTGCAAATTCTTGGGAAATTTTGCTTTTTCACCTCTGGTAACCAGACCTGTCAATCCATCTCGCTCAGAAATAGGGAAATTTGGAATCTTCTTACCCAGAAAATCGGGAGATTTGGGGAAAAACTGGGAGATATGGAAAAAAGTGTGTAGCCAGGCATAGAAACGACTGGGTTTGAGATAGGCCTACAAACCGGGAGAGTGCCGTTTCAGGGCGTGAGATTGGCCAAATAACTACGAGAATCCCCATACAATGGGGAGAGTTGACAGGTATGGGTAACCCCAGATAACGATCTTGGGATTTCTTGGAAAATTTTGCTTTTTTGATCTGTGGCGAAGCAGATAAACATATTGGCAGAGCTGCCAACATTTTTTAACCAAAAAACGGAATTTTGACTCAAAAAAACGGAATTTTGTAAATTGAAATATTTAGTCTAGGGGCCTAGCCTAGATAAGACTAGCAGAGCTGCCAAGCTCTAAACCAGCATTTCCTTTTAAAATTTACCAACTTTTCGTCAAAAGTTCATACATAACACAAAGCAGGCTTAACATAGAAGTTTTTTAGCCTACTGATTGTCTAAGCATAACATAAACAGCTTGCTCCATGTTCCCAAATGAAGTCTTTAAGATTAACGTAAGCCAGGATTCATGGCCTAATGTTGCTATACACAACCTATGCAACATTATGTTAGGCTGTTCATTCAATCTCACTGGCAACTAATTGATGTCAAACTTAAAATATCATAACAGGTTAAGGGGCAAAGGAGGTCTTAGACCCCATAAGATACCCTGTAGTCCAAAACCCCAATTGATAAAGCAAACAACCAACACCTAACAAGCCCCGTAATGACTTTGAACTCCCTCGCCCAGTAATAACCTTGAACTCCCTCCACTCTTCAATTTATGCAGAAAATATGAGTGTGTGTACTGAAAAAATACATCCTTCTGACAAATCTATGTACTCAAGAATGCCTACTCACTTATTGTGATCCTAGGCCTTTTGCACGTGGATATCTGACTCAACTCCCAGTAGGGCCTACAACACTGCAGTACTGCATGCACTATATATCATGCACATGATATGATATGAGTATACACCACACTCAGAGTAATGCACAGTTACAGTATGCATTATTTGCATAGCATAGTGTACATGCAGTGCATATACAGCATATGTAGCTTGCTCAAGTACTGCAATTGAAGAAGTACTGTATGTGCAACTTTGTCAGATATAGGATTTGCGTATCAGCCGTTTGTTAGAACACTACACCAGTCTGATCTTAATGTGCATTACATACAATGCATGACCACGATCAAAAAAATGTATTTTTACATCAAAAAATGTACTGCCGTACTTCTCTCTAAAAAACGGACAAAATACGGCAAAAACGGAATGGTTGGCAGCTCTGTTTTGGGGAATATTGGGAAATTTTGCTTTTTGACATGTGTCCAAGATAAAGACCTTGGGAATTCTTGGGAAATTTTCTTTTTTGACCTGTGGTGAACCAAAATAAAGATTTTGGTTTTCCAAGTTTGACCCCTGGTGACCCCAGAAGACCTTTGACCCCACCAAAAACAATAGGGTTCTTCTTACCATAACACATCTTCATACTACATATGAAATTCATCCAAGCTTCCTATCATGAGATATCCTGTTAACAAGGTTTTCAGAGTTTGACCCCTGGTGACCCCAGATGACCACAAACCTCTACCAAAAACTACAGGGTTCTTCCTCTTACCATAATGCATCTACATACCAGGTATGAAAGTCATCCAAGCTTTTTACATTGAGATATGGTGTTAACAAGGTTTCAGAATTTGACCTCTGGTGACCCCAGATGACCTTTGACCCCTCCAAGAGTAATAGGGGTTCTTCCTCTTACCATAACGCATCTACATATGAAGTATGAAATTCATCCAAGCTTCCTACCTTGAAATATGATGCACACAAGGTTTTCAGAGTTTGACCCTGGTGACCCAAGATGACATTTGACCCCACCAAAAACAATAGGGTTCTTCCTCTTAATATGGGGCATCTATGTACTAAGTTTGAGAACTGTCAGAGTTTCCCTTCTTGCGATATCGTGCGCACAATTTTTTCAGAGTTTGATCCCTGGTGACCCAAGATGACCTCTGGTCCCCACCAAAAATAACTGGGTTCTTCCTCTTACCATAATGCATCTACAGTACATACTAAGTATGAAATTCATCCAAGCTTCCTACCTTGAGATATTGTGCACACAAGGTTTTCAGAGTTTGACCCACCAAAAACAATAGGGTTCTTCCTCTTACCATAACGCATCTATAGTACATATTAAGTATGAAATTCATCCAAGCTTCCTTCCTTGAAATATGGAGCACACAAGGTTTTCAGAGTTTGACCCCGGTGACCCAAGATGACATTTGACCCCCACCAAAAAGAATAGGGTTCTTCCTCTTAATATGGGGCATCTATGTACCAAGTTTGAAAACTGTCAGAGTTTCCTTTCTTGAGATATCGTGCACAAAAAGTTTTCAGAGTTTGATCCCCAGTGACCCCAGATGACCTTTGAAAACCAGAATGCAAAAGTTGCATTGTGGTTTTGATGAACAGCACTCAAATAATGCCAAGATGTCCCATTTCTTTCAA
>WURT03006633.1:0-16670 GCA_009936505.3 Holothuria glaberrima
TATCTGGGATTGGTATATAAAATTCAAGATCGAATGTACAACTATTTACCTTTCGACCTATATATATATATATATATCATAACGAAGGATTCCACATGTTGGGAACACAGAAATATAAGAATATAAAAGGATAAACACCAACTTGATATAACTAGGTGCACGCTTGATGCTTTGATTCCCAACTGTATGTATTTATACACAACGAGGTGCAGAAACTTTTGTAACCCTGGTTTCTTCATCAGCTGCTTAAGCGGCAATGAATTGGCAAGGTACAGACAAACTAAACCCACATACCTTAGGATATAATCAAAAAGGCTAATTAATATTGGAAATAGATGTACTTAAGCCTTAGTGCAAAGAGAGCAGTCATTTGGCACCTTTAAAAAGACTAATGACATTAAAAAAATATGTTGAAAGCTTAGTAAACACGCTCACTGTACATATATATATATATATATATATATATATATATTGAAACAATGGTCGGAATCAAGTTATGTGGGTTTCTCCTTTGTTGGGGTAGTCTATCCTAAGAATAGGAGTCATTAAATATGTATGTGTATTTAAGATAGTTTACAGTAGCGAGATACATCAGGGGTACTTTTACTATTTCTGGCAAATTTGTCAGACGTTTTTATCAGTGTTGGCACTAGGTCTCAGAATTTTGTAGGAAGGAGGACGAGCAATTTCCTTTTTCGAAATATTTGAGAGGAATATTTGTTCAAATGCAGATCTTAAATAGCTTAAACAAAAGAAGTCATATTTCAAGCCAACGTGTTTTGCCAACAGGTGTGGGAAATTCCTGCCACAGATTTTCAAACTCGCGGGATTGATCAGAAAGTGCAGGAATCGTGCAATACTGGTAACTAATATAAGCACTGAATTGTACGTTAGATTTGGATACTAGTACATCATCAATGTCCTTCCAAATATTAAACAATAGGGAACCTTGTTTTGAATTATTTTCTTGGGGAGAAGCTCAACATGGTTTCCTGGTATTTGTTGGGAAACATACCCCACGGACAGAAGCTAAGCATTTGCCTTCCATTTCCATCATTTATGAACACCAACATTCGTTTTCCAGTTTCCATTTTCAGTCCCAAAGTTTTGCTCTGACTCGGACACATCT
This sequence comes from Holothuria glaberrima, assembly GCA_009936505.3. Lineage (NCBI taxonomy): Eukaryota > Metazoa > Echinodermata > Holothuroidea > Aspidochirotida > Holothuriidae > Holothuria > Holothuria glaberrima. Next base: position 1,130 of record WURT03006633.1, read on the forward strand.
ACATCCTAAAAGTTAGCAAGACCACGGATGTACCATCAATCAAGGGATGACTTACACACACTGCCTACCAATACGCAAACCAAAAGACTTGAGCAGAAGCAAGGGCATGGCAAGGCACCTGGGACCTATGGCCTCCCGCTGAGTTTGGTGAAAATCTATGAAATATCCCTAAATACCATTTTCAAAGTATAGATTTCCATAGGCCTAGCTGAAAATTCTAGTTGAGTCAAATTCTAATTTTAACCGGACTTAAACTGGTCTTGCCTCTATTTGAAATGGACCCAACGTTACTCAAAGGGACCCAAGCTGACTGGGTTCTAGTCCAGTTAACTTCAAACACAGCATCATCACGTTTGAATGGTGAGATTGCTGGGGGAATGAACTGGACTTCAACTAGACCTAACCGGGCTCGTTCCTGTAGTAATAGCTCAAATGGACTATCGCTGTAGAAAACAGGAACCATTTGAACGGAATCTGTTTTAACCAGTTGAATTTGCCTGACTGATGGGGCTTTTCTAACATTTCAAATTGATGTTGGTTTCATTGTAACAAGGCAGTTAGCCTTGAAGGTCGTGTGACATGCAGCAAAAAAGATCTGTCTCACTTGTCAGTTAAAGAATTAAGTTCTCTAATGAAAAATATGTTGGTATTATTTCAATATCTTTTACCGTTCTCAAAATATACATCTTCAAAGTTTGATGGTTTCTGAAGAAACTAATGGCCAATGCAAAAATTATGATGTGGAGTGTTGCACAGTGATAAGATTTCTTTTGTTAACCCTATTAAAATTTTCTCTTTATTACTGATCAGACAGATTACAGTTTGTTGAGTGACATCAATGTTTCTAAGGGAAGAATTTAAAAATTCATAATGAACCCCCCAGGGGAAAACAATGCTACCGGTGTCCTTGAAATTAAGGTCGAAAAAACAAAGGCTAACATGAGCCTTATATGGTATGTTCATCTTTCGATGTCACATATTTGCATATTAAGTTAATGTTTATTCATGATACAAATGTGAAATAGAAATTACCCTGTAAAATGGTCAATGTTTGATGAATTTTTATGGGAATTGCAGCTATTTTCTGGATTTTTAATGTTTTTTATTCATCAAATATCCCACTATATTATTTTCATGTCACACAACCTTTAATAAAGAATCAGTTCAGTAAATTCCGCTTAATCTGGTCCAGTAAAGTACTATTGAACTAGTTTACGAAAGTCCAGTTGAGCTGAGTCACAATAAAGCCATGACTAACTTGTCCAGAAAAGTCCAGTTGAAGTGATCGCAATATTAAAAGTCCAGTTGAAATGATCGCAATATTGAAAGTCCAGTTACCTTTGACAAGTAAAGTCCAGGCAAGCTGATCACAACTAAGTTATATTGATTTGGTCCAGTAAAGTCTAGTTGAGCTAAGCAACTTAAAGTCCTATTGAACGGGTAGGGTAAAATATCCAGTTGAACTGATTTAGTTGAATTAGTCCAATTGGGTCCAGTTTAACTGGAAAAGTTCAAAAGCACATGTTCAATTTTCAAAATAGGCTAGTTTGAATACTCTAATTTAACTGGTCCAGTTCAGTCAAGTTTAATTGGACCAAACTCGAATTTTTATCCGGGTGGTTGGTTTTTTGAAGGGAACAATGGAAGTACTTCACCGATTTTTTGTCACAAATGTTACAAAATCTTACCAAATGCATCCAAACAAACCTCGACCTCTTAGACCTTTGAAACATTTTCCAGTTTCTAACCATTAAGAGACTTCACTGTTATGTATAGTCCTTGGTGGACACCCGGACAACTCATGTACAATATTTTCCTGAACGTACATGTATACATTCTTTTTCATCTTTTGCACTTACTCCTGGTCCTTGAATAAAAGTCAGTTACATGGTAGCAAGATGAATTAATTTTCAATTCAAGAAATGCTTCACGCAATTTGTCCACATTGCTTGGATGTATAAGACCTTTTTCTTCAAGGGCATGGAGTAAGGTTTCTCCTGGTCTATCTCTCTTCAAGAGAACGTCTGTCTGGTCTTTTGGTAGGGAGAAGTATTTTGCCAATCTCACACAGTCATCTTTCTGAAGAGTTGACACTAGGATTCCTTTTAATCGGGAATAGGTGATGAACTCTGCCTGTAGTGTTGAGGAGGTGTAATGCTTTTGTTAAAAAGTCCATTCAGTACAAAATTAATATTTTTTGCGACCAAAAACAAGATGAATGAACTGAAAATGCAAGCATCACAGCCACTGTACCCACCCCCGTCAAAGAAATGTTGTGTGTCGGTTACATCAACACAGAGCTCTACAGACATGAATATGAAACCAACATGGAGCAAAAAGTTTACCTTGTGACTGGTTTTACTAAACATGACTCGAATCCTTTTTTATTCGTTTAGCTTTGTACCAGAAAATAAAATGATGGCCATTATTACAGAATAAATTTCTTCCACAAGACTATTGCAATTCATGAACAGACTTGGGAACAGGGTCTGCAGAACCTTGCCAAAATTTTTAATGCATATTTGTTGCAAGATATTACATTTTGCCACAAAATACCATATTTCCTAAATATGCCGAGCTGCAGCCTCTCTTTTATAAACCAAAACCCCATGTCTTGTACACCTACAGTATCAGCCTAAATTGTTCATAACATGCCACACATGGAGGAAGTACCTTTCCTCATACTCTATCATCACGCTCAACACATAGAATGGCAAACGCGTGCTTCACAAAGGAAGTACAAAAACAGGGCCTGGTAAGTGACATATACTCTAATCTGAAATCTGGCATGCTTCTTAGCCCTGTTCTTTGGTAGCACTAAAAAAACCCTGAGACCCTCGGCGAAAAACACTGGATATATCGATCTCTCTGCAAAAACGTTGAAATCGGGACAATCATCCTACAGGTAATAATATAGTGGTGGAAATTTGCCTACCAGTTTTGTGTTTCTCGGATTCTTTATCACAAATTTTCTAAAAATCCGTAATGTTGTACATACACAAAAACTGCCTCACATTTTGCATTTATGTTTCAATTTGATAATCTTGTGTTGCAAAATGATATGCGATACAAGATACATTATTTCATCTTAACTTTTCCCCTTCCTGATGTCTTTTACGGTGTCCCAATGCTTCTCTCCTCAAAATTTGCTATACGCATTCTGTCAAGCCTCCATCTTCTTTTCCCATCAAGGTTAGTGACTAAAGCCTGACCACCTCTTGTTCCTTCAAGACCACAGCCTGATAAAGTGTTGAAGGGGCGAGTAAGGAAGATTTTTTTCAAGAGGGAAAATTTATCAATTATATTTATTGAAACGGTATTTGTCTTTAAAATTATGCTTGCGAGGGAGGGGAACATTTGTGCCATGTCCCTTGGCCCCCTTGACTAAAGTCGTGCACTTTTTAATGACCGGCCATTGCAATGTATACAAACCAGGGAACTGAAACACATTCAACCTACAATATAAAGTAGCATACCGTGGTGTCAAGTTGTGCCAGACGTATCTCACTGTAATGTTGGAATATTAAATATAATATTTTGTCCATTGTGTTCTTACTAGTTTTTTAAATGTGTTGTCATAATCATGGCCAAGTTACTGCTTACAATTGTATGTGGTACATCACACCCTGAAGCACTTGTTGTACAATACTATAACACTTTACAGTCACCTGTTCTTTACACAGTATTGTCATGTTTGGAAATTTCATGTTTAAGAATCATTAGATCCACCAGGCTGCACAAAGTATAAAATATTCAGATTATTTTAGGTTATCTTTCCAGAATTTGTGCCCTTATGAAAGGACCCGTTTTGGCTCTTTTTTTGTATCACCCTAGTTTTCAATATGTACTGTTTTTAGTGTTTTGACTTTAAAATATGCTAACTCTACTCTCAATAAGCACATACCATTCATATATCAACTTTATTTTTGCCTAAACCAATGGGTGTTAAATGTACTTTTCTTGTGCCGTTTCTTGAACTATAGGCTAACCTCTTCATTATGCCCAGTCAAGAGAAAATTTAAAAAAAGAGAGAAAAGTGATGCATGGTTTTCAGATTGACTCTCAATGGTGGTGCCAAGAGGTGACATGATCACCTACTCATTAAAGAAAGCTGGAACCTTAATGTAATTATCCGGTTTCGTCTGGGAGCCTTAAAGCGTGCTAAAAGTATTTAATCGTTCCCAAAATCCAGAATCCCAGACTGTTTACTTGACTTTGCTCCCTAAGAGAGCATGTTTTCAAAATTAAAAAAAGAAAGAAAAGTTTTGCATGGTTTACAGATTGACTTGACAGAATAGATTAATAAATTGACAGAATAAATTTTTCATTTTTTAAAATAAAGCATCCATTTTTTTTTTAACTTTTCCCATTGAACAGCAAAATTTTAGCGCATTGGGCATGTGAAAAACGTTTAGTTGCCATCCTTTCAGAAAGTCATCGCTTGTGCCAGGGACTCGAGTTGCTACCCCCATCCAGTTGGAGGACTCAGTGCCCCCCCCCTTCAGGAAATCCCTGTTGCACCTATTGTATACGTGCATGATGTAACTCCAGTATTCATTTTAACTTTCCGTCTTAACGTGGAAATTTTATCGTTAAGACTCCCATCTTATAGTTTGAATTATTCATGCAAATGGATAAAACCATCGTCAAATTCTTGGTATGGTACTATATACCTCTGGGTAATTCCCAAATAAATTTTGCAAGTACTGGATATCCCTCGAAGTTAGTACAATGAGGACAAAATTACTAATATTCCACATTTTTGCAGAGTTGTCTTGGTCTTGCAGTATTCAATATTTACTGGAGCTTACAAATAAACAGTATCCATTTTCACTTACAGCACGACTTTAAGTTTTTAATGCCATTATTATTTCCAAAAAGTGCCCACAAGTTAATGACTGCAATGGGAAATACATATTTTATATCTGCCTCATTGTCTGATAGCAATTTCGTGAATGCAGAGTGCTCTATGACAATTTGAGAATCGAAATTTTTCTAAAATTTCCAGACTGAGATGTTGGTAGGGTTAAGGATACCTCTCCATGCTTTGACATCTCTGTTTCGACACCCATTACCGGTTTCCCTGATTACTCTCATCCTACCCTACCTCTAAATTCACCCTTATCGTAACAATCACCTAAATGTAGACTTGTCCGAATACAGCTTAACGTTCAACAAGGAGACGCCCAACGAAGACACACTGAAATAGAGCCCAGTCGCCTATTGGTATTTGGGGACAAGTATTCATATTTCTTTTTCCGCTTAAACTTTGAAGTTCACCCTGACCACTTCAAATTTTATGTCTGTATATAACTTTCCACAACTAAGCCAGGTCATTGTATTTTATCTATGTACAGCTTCTCAAGACCATGGCTTTTACTTACATTTACCTGCTCTCCGAAGTTTTAATTACTACCTTTAAGATGGCACTTTCTCCATTTTTCCAGTCCACCACAATCTGCCCTATGAATTACGTAGTACAGTCAGTACGCTTCACCATGCATACCTCCTTCCTAAATTTTGCCATTTAATATCACATTTAACTTTCCAAAATCATCATCTGTAAATCTATTTCAAAATCCTCGTTATTCAGACTCCAATGAATTAAACAATATTGAAATATTTCCCCATTTTCCAATGTATCGTTATAACTTCACTTCGTATACACACAGCTCAGTCAATACTGTATCCTATGCCCCACTTCATGAATTTTGCCATTACAAATCACATTCAAAGTTCAAAAAGCCATTTGATAAACACCATCACAAACACTGGTTATTTAGTCTGTCCTAACTTTAGTGATACCTAAAGTAGCCCAAGAGACTGCTTCTGAATTTTTAACAATCAAAATAAAATCACTAAATTTCCATATTTTCCAGCACGAACCTTCATGTAATTTCGACAGTAAACAGTACCGATTTTTTTGTCTTTAACACAAATTGTAAATGTAAGCATTAAGTATTCCTTTTTCATCCCAGTAATTTTTCCCACTTTAACTCAAGTATTCTCAAATCCTTGTTACGTGATCTTTCAACGGCTTCACGTGACTAATTTTAAAACATAAAACTACCTCCTGAAGTTTGATAGCCCAAAACATCGGCACCTTTCTCATTGTTAGTGCACCCTCAACTCCGCTTTGTTTTTACACAGTTAAGTCAATACAATTTCCCATGCCCCCTTTCTAAATTTTGCCTTCGAATTTCATAAAATTATCTCCGTCTGACAAAACCATCACAAAACCCTAATTATTTGCATTGTGTTATTTGCATTGTTTTAATTTAACAATACCGAGATTAGGCACATTGACCGCCTCCTGACATTATCTCGACCAAAAACTAAACAGTTTTTTTTTTAAATATTTACCAAACCTACCTGTTATTCCCAGCATACTGTACACAGTATATTGTATAGACCTATATCATTAGCTATACTTACCATATCATACACCTTACATTGCTCTGTTACTCTGTTCCCCGTTATCATCCTGTCACCTCTGTCAGATATTCTGATTCTCCAGACACCAGATTCAACCTCAACAATGAGAAAACTACAATTTTTTTCACTTAACAGAGAATAAAAAACAACTACATCTGTCCCCTTACGTGCGCCTGCGTATGTCTGCGACCATACAACTGCTACAAAATTTAACGTTATGTTCAGGGCAAGGCCCATCGCATACCACTGTGCAGCATCTGTCGGTTTTGTCAATTCCGTCAAAATTCTTCCATGTTTTTCCTCAAATATCAGCGATCTTTGGTTACTTTTTTCATGAGGAAGAATTTCACAGACCAATATTCTGTCAGCTATAGCCGCCATATCGTAAGGGTAGTAGCCATCTTGAATTCCATGAAAAGTAATTGATTTGATTTCACTTAAGTCTGTCACATCATAGACAGTAATTTGATTTGATTTTAAGGAACCGATAAATATTTCTGTTTTTCTGACAGGCATACAGTTGATATAACCAGGCAAGTCGCCATGATGTTCTAATTTTATTTTACGAGATTTTATGACTCGATCATGGGTTAAATCAATAACTTCTATTTTATCACCAAGACCAGATAATATCGTGGCATCACTAACAGGATAAAATGAAACAAATCGTCCTCGATACATTATTCCTCCCTATTCATATTTTTCAAATTCCTTTGAATAAATTATTTTTGGTCTATCTCTAGAATCAGAATGTCTAACATAAGTGTGTACGTTTATGTATGTTCGGTCTGTGATCACGTTGTAGCCAGTCACAGCGATATTTCCATTCAAACTGAGAGATAGATCCCACATTCGCCAGTCATCTTGTCTCGTGAATGTACTTAGTTGAGTGCAATAGAGGCTGTAAAGACAGACGTGAAAGTGAGTAATTTAGATCATGAACAGCTGTTTGTATCCATGTAAACGAGGAATATCAGATAGTTCAAGGAAATTACCCCATTTACGGAAACTTTGAGAGGACTAATTTAGGTAAAGTATTAATGAAGGAAACAGGGATTATTTCGAATGGGAAAACGTAGATCTTGGCAAAGAATTGGAGGTAATGATTGTGGTACAGTAATAGTAACAGTATTTATTGAATTATTTTAGAGAAACTGTTGAAAACATACTATAGATCGCTAAAGGCTTTCATTCTGAGAAAAGTGAATTTAAAAATAGGTTCATTTATTCATTATTGTAGGGGTGAGATTTTTTTTCTTTTTTGGACGGAAGATTTTCCGATTTTCCTTTTATCTTCCTTGTCAATTGATTCAGAAGCATTACATGATATGTTATTACTAGGAATTCACCTGACTCGTCCTCTGTCTGTGAGCATAGCATGCGGGAGTATTTTGCTGACCAGGAAGGCTGGGCTTTGGGGTTGTTGCAAAAAGTAAAAGAGATAGGGATGTACAATTATTATATACAGTGCGGGATAATTGTAAATAAATGCAACACTTCATATTTAAAATATCATAGACATGTTGTCAAATAATGTAAGGAACCTTAAGTGCATTATTAGCTTTAGAAACTGATCAGTTATTTTTAAAGTTGCCATGCTTTTAAAAGAGTTGGTATTGAAATTTAAAATAACTGAAGAATGAAATTGACCTTGAGCCTTTTTGAAATCATTACGTTAAGTTAAGAGAGAGAGATGGGGGCGGGGAGAGATTGGTTGCAGACATTAAATGTATAGGCTGCACAGTTATAATATCTCCTCCTATCCTTTGACCTGAACCTGCTAGCAATGTCGGAAAATTTTCTTTGTTAAATGTCAAAACATTTCCAAACTATAAATGAATATTATATGATCATAATGTTTAATGTGTGAATGTACGGCCGTTGGCTTCAGTCCAGAACAATTGCACCGAGGGATAAGTGAAAAGACGAAATGCAAACACGTTCCCTCGCGTTAGGGTTAGGTACTAGATTGCATGCACGCCCTCACTTTGTACCAGTGCTCTTATCATCAACATGAATAAATGGTCGTTTGCTGCTTCATTTGTCATATTAATTTGCAATTTTGTCGTTTAACAATCCTTAAACACAATATTTTGATCTGAACAGGGGAACTTATTTGAAGAATAGTGCGGTTAAATAGTTTTCTTATCAATGCTTATTTTAGATGATCTACCAGGTTTAATCTTGGCTAGTCAAAAGTTCGGTCTACTACCAAGTTACAGCAGGCTAGTAAAAGTTTTACGAATGTAATTTAGTTACTACACTAACGTAAGGGGAGACCGCCGAGTACTGTGTTCCCGTTAAAATTGTGTCATTAGTTGTTGTTGCTACTTGTGAGTGTGCAACTAAAATTGGCCTAGTGTAAGTAAAATCTATAATTGTCAACTTACCATCTTTTAGATAAGCTTATTCAGTTTATTTGTAATAAATGTAACAGAATCTTAAGGGTGCTTCAAAGGAATCTGCCTTTTTGCCCTGGAGATGTAAAACTAGCCAAGCTGCTTAGCCTAGGCTACAAAGGTCTTTACCGGCCAGACTTTGGAATAGGCTTGCAGTGTGTGGGATCCACACCAGACTTACAGGATAAGCTTGAGAGTATTCAAAGGGAACTGGCCCTACATGAATAAATTAACTGCTAATAAGAAGATATATTTCTGCCTAGACTGTCCATATATAGCCCATATAAACCAGACTACCCACATGGCCCCACTTGGTGCCCACGGTGCAAACGGCAGCTGGGTCCATATGGGCAATGTGGGCCCTATCTGGAAACCAGTCATCGGACATGGGTCCCAGTTAGGTTAATCTGTTCATTGCCATAGATCGACAACCTGATTTATATTAATACTATTTTTGGTCTATTCATTACCATAGATATTTGTAGAAAGAAGACAGAAGCAGGAATACCAGATTTAGCATCAATTAGTATAAATGCTTGGCTTAGTATATTCTTTTCACTTCCTCTAAAATTGAGCATAATGAAATATTCAGCATTGACTTTCTTGCACGAGTAATATGATTTTTTTTAATTTTAGAATTATGATATATATATATATATGTATATTTCACTAATTCCCCACTTAGGGCGAAAGAAGTTGAAAAGTCGACCATAGGGCGAAACAAAAAATACGGCGAAAAAACGGATTCCCCTTAACACTTTCACACACTTTGTATATAGGAATACGTAAACGTGTGATAACGTCCTTTACGGACACAATTTTTATGCTATTACTTCAAAGTCGACGAATTTACGGACACCTATCTGTTAACACACACGGATGGCAGGCCATTGAAATAACGTTGTTTATACCTTGAGGACGTTGGGGGGAAATATATGCTTATGTATTTTATTGTTTTTTTTTCGCCTTAAGGTAGGAAGATATAAGGACTTTCGCCTTAATATATATATATATATATATATTGTATGGACTCTAGAAAACATATAGACGAGAGGTGTACAGTGTACAGTGTGGTTACTAGGATTGAGGTAATAGAAAATGTCTTCGGAAATTTCTTCATTTCGGAAGAGATTAGAAGCGAGAGATTTGACCATGGAAATGGTTTCCCTGGTGATATCAGATACAAGTTGTTGGTACTGTGGGCCCGATATTTGCCTGATTACTTCCTTTTTGTAGTCACTCTTATTATTAATTGCAACGGCTCTTTCTTTATCAAATTTTTTTTGTGACAATTGTTTTGTCAATGCGCAATGAGCGTACAGCAGAACACTCGAGATTAGAGATATTAGATTCCGCGGGGTGAATCGGAGTTTTAACAAGGGAGGCACTGGTGTTATAGACGTAATCCTCTAGGGCAGTGCATGGGGTAACTCTCGGTTTCCAGGTAGATGATAGACGTAACTTGTGGTATGGTCTGGAGGATTTATCATACATAATATATTTTATTCTCATGGTTCGGAACAGCTGATTAATAGCTTGTAATAAAGGATATCGATTAGTCCTCGGAGGCGTGGGTATAAATTCTAAGCCTTTCCCCAGGAGAATTATCTCTGGGTCCGACGGTACGGGTCAAAATGTTCTTGATAAATTTGAGACAGGTAATACGCTCATTTTGAAATAGGGTCAGATTACGGGTGGAACGGGTATGCCGTGATTTATTTTTAAAGTGGGTAGGCTGTTTGGGTCGGGTAACACCAGGGGTGGGTCTGGTAAAGCTTAGCCATAACGTAAGATAAATAAATGAAACAAATGACATAGTAGCACGTTTCAACAGAGAAGAAAAACCACTCTTACTGATATAATTGGTCACCCTTAAAAGAGCCGTTAGGTTTGAGTCGGTACTCTATAGTTTCCTCTTATTGTTGGGCAGGTGAGTAGGTCTACGACCAAAACGTCTTTACTGGCTGTCTACCAGTTTCGGGAACAGTGTCGCCGCGTTCTTCTTCTCCTCGTTGTCAGGAATTGTATCAATAAAAGTGAAGGCCGCTTGCCGTTTTCTGGCTAAATCTTTCTTCAAGGAAACTGCCTTGGTTTGAAGTTCGGCTACGGTGAGCCGGGCCAGTTTCCTTGAGGCTTTAGGTAGGATCTTATGCCAATCCTCCAGAAAGGATGGTTGAAAAATCAGGGTGGGGGCAGCGGCTGGGGCTGCCTGTTGAGAGAGATGAACCGTGGCGGGGTTTGGTACTCTAACGCCTGCTGAAGGTGTCTAACCATTTGTTTAAGAGTAAGCAACGGGGACTGCAGCTGTCTTATATAGGCCAGAAACTCCTGGAGCTTGTTGTAGGTTTGGTCTGCGAGGTGAAGATTAGGTTTCTTAGTCTTCATGGTAACCGGTGTACAATCCTCGCTGTAATCGCTAGTCACTGATGGCTGCTTCTTCAGCAGTTGCACTATCACACTTTCTCTTCTTTGACAGGCTCTTACGTTGAGGTGCACTAGTTATCGGTTGTAACATTTTGGTACTTTGAATGAATTTTTAGGAGAGTCGGTCAACCCCCTTTTAAATAGCAGGGAGGTGTTATTAGCACCTCCCTGGTTATAGTAAAATCTATTAACAGGGGTATTTTGATGAAAATACATACTTTTGTTTCAAAAAGTGTTCTGTGCAATATACAACCTTCAAAATCATATTCAATATATGAATAACCGCCGCAATATAAGCCCACTGAATGCACAGTACTCCCGTACATGCCAGCCAACCAATCTTCACAGGATACCATGCATGATAATGTTCCACGAGACTTCTTAGCCTAACCTTATTTCATATCTCTTCTTTCTAAAAAGTAAGTTAGTTCGATGAGGTTTTACGGCCCAGTTTGTAACCAATTGGTTTAAGTCGGGCCGGCCACGGCTTTTTTCCAGTTGTGGCTCATTGGCTTGTTTTCCCTACTCAATTGCTTATGCTGAGCACCAAGCACAATGACAGTAGGTTACTTCTAACAAATCTTGTGACAAGATATCATGTATGTCTTCTCGAGACAAGAATGTGACATATGACAGAACTCAACGTGAGGAGTTGGTGCATGCAGCTTGATGATCATTGGATATTGATATAGTGTTCTGTGGTTTAAGCTGGTTGTAATGAGAACGGTTTTTCAAAATAGCCTACGATTTTGACTGTTTTTACACCGTTTCTTTTATACTTTGCCATTCATACAAACATTTTCAGTTACTATAAACAACTTCCTCCATGATTAGCATGGTTAGTGTATTTACAAACAGAGAAAAAAAACATGTCTTAAACCGGTAATATCACTTTAATTGGCCTAAGTAATCATATTTTATTCTTTGCGAATTCACTTTCGGACTTTTCAACACACATATGTCATGAGTAATACACTACAAATCATGTAAATTCTGCTTTGCATGTTCCTATCATAAAAACTTTTTCACACATTCCGTAGCGTGTACATTTCCTTTCCACTGATACAAGCAGATGTCTAATGCCTTTTTTTCAAGGTAAAATTGATCAAAGTCATCAATCATTTGACGAATCAGAAGCAGCAGCCCCGACATGGATACATGGGGGGGGGCGCCTCCTACCAAATCGATTTCTGAAATAAAAGTGTGAAACTTTTAAAATGATCAGGCATTTAAGCTATTGATTATTGTAGGGGTTAGGGGAGGTGTGTTTTCCACCGAGTGGTGCATATATTGTACTTATTTTTAATCACAAATGTGCCTCAAACTATCAGAACTTTTGCAAATCCTTCTCAAACTATCAAACTTTTCGCGCCCTCAGCGCCCTTCAAACCTTACCAAAACGGTTTTCTTATATAGATATCGTCCAAAGGCAACCCCCGGAGAATCACGGCAGCAAGCATTGAAAGCTGTTTACGAATTACCAGGCAAAACGCTAGCTTTTTGAGTTGCATGTAGGTCTGTTGGGCAATCTGGAGTTGTCTCGTAAAAATATGGGATCAATCTAATTTGTAGCACGATGCGAAAGAAAGAACGTATTTGCCGTTGAACATTTTCCAAAAACTTTCACCGATCGGTTTGGGCACAGCCATTGTCGTTAAAGATAGTGAAGGAAAAAGCACTCTAAAAACGCTAGTTAGTTCTTCTTCCCTTTGCTAAACTTGACTTATCAGAGGGGTGTAATATAACCTGCCTGAACCTGTTCGATCCCTCCCGCGTATTCTCTGTTGCTGGAAGCTGTTTGTTCAGAGCGTCTTACATCCATATTACCATTTGGATGTCAGGTAATAATCATTATGTCATTGTCCATTTTATGTAATTAATCCAGAGCTTCCAGGAGTCCAAATATTATCTGACGGTCTTAGGTGCCATTTTATATTCACATGAAGGGAAGAATTTTTCGCGGTAGTACAAAATTTTTCTGTGGACTCCACGCACGTACTTTTGTGTAAAATCTCTCCCCAAAAAGAGAGCAGTAATGTAGCCAAAAGGTGGGCTTCAGGAGGCTTGTTGACAATGTATTCTTCTCTTAGACAGCATCTTCTCCTCTTTCACCTAACCAAAAACTAAAATTCACTAAATTATGAACATTCTCCAGCCATAAATGAACAGTCCCAAAATCATCCAGAAGATAGCACCATTTTGCATATAAGCAACCTTAAATTAATACCAAAAATTCAAAGGAGTGGGGTCTCAGGAAGGCGGAAGGACAACATATTTGCGTAGTGAAAGAGGAAGAATCCCCGCTACTGTATACAAAGACAGTGACGCACGGGAAAAGGTGTAATTCACTCAGACGTGGGGGTAACTGAGGTGACATTACGACATCATCTGTGGTGCTTCCTAATAACCAAATCCTGTCGGCTCCGCTGAACAGACGTTCTCCTTTCTCCAAGGAGATGCAATCTTATCAACGATCTCGGGGTGTGTCACGTGACACACTCGTTTGAAAGGGTGTACGTATCTATTCTACATAAAAATGTTCAAGTCGTTGTACATCAATCGTTCACAGGCTGTTCTTAGTATTTCAATACGTTGGAACGAAGTCTTCATTTTGCATTAAAGCTCGAAGTATCTCTCCACTTTTCACTTTACACAACGCAAAATCGGCCACCCTGTTACGACCTACATAGAAGCCATACTATTAGTTAAGTATTAGAGTAATCTGTTGAAAAATCTTGGTCTACCCCAACCCCACCAAACCCCACCACCACAAAACTGTGCAGCAACGCCTTTGCTCGTGATAATAGTAGTGTGACAAAGCGTTAGCAAACACCATGGCCGGATACAACTGCAGGGAGATGTGCATAATGTCGAAGGGCGAGTTTAAGGACATTACAGTATTTGGTAGCTTATGCTTGCATTCTTAATTTAGAGATATGCTATTAATGAAATTTGAACCTGTGGATGTAAGACTTTTTTGGAAAATGGTTTTAAAGAGGACAATGGCTCTTAAAATCAATCCATTCTTCCTATGCTGGCACAAATAATAGAACGCAATCGTATTTAAGTTGGAATATAATTTAATTTCGCCAAATTTGAGGGGCAGGTCAATGGTTTGAAGAAAGGAATCAATCACAAGGACGAGAACATCACCTAAGATTAAAGGGATATATTGTGTTTGTTTTACATACACTTCCATATTTTTAAAAACCAATATTTATAGGTACAGAATGATAGACACTTCAAAATAAGGCAGTGTGGTAGCTTTCTGTTTAGGAAATAAGGCTCTCACGGAAGTTATTCGGCTATTTGTTTCACAAAAGTAATTTGTTCATTCAAACTTTCAAAACTTCAAAGATGCAACATCTGCTACTCTTGCAATGCATGGTACTTTTAGGAGATAAATCAATTAGGGAGTTCACGGTTACGTCACTGGTTGGCATTGGTTGGCATAGAGCATTCGCAAAAACAAATGCGTGTATGTTCGGTGTTGCGCGTGTAAACGCTTGTGCGATTGCACGCAGAAAATAGACGAATTGGGATTTAACTTTACATTGTGACGTCAGTGTAAGCGCGCCTTACAGACTCTTTTACCGACACGCAGTGACGTCTTTGTTTGTAAACAGTGAATGAGTCTATTGCTAGACTTTTTTGGTGAGACTGAATGGTTTAATAATGATCTAAGGTGGTTTCTTTCTATTGCCATATTGGTGCATTTTAAACGCAATAAATTGTTTGAAGTGTATAAAAAGTAAAGAACGTAAATAAATATTTTGGTAGGTAGAAAAGGGTGTACAAGGATCTACTGTACTGTGTTAAGAAGCACACTAAAGAAACTACGAACTTTTCGTAGAAAATTGAGAGGGTACAGCTAAAAGTAACAACTATCGGGGCCGGTTTCCTGAGCAAGGTATACCCGGCCCTGGAAAACGCCGAACGAAAATTTCGTCTTTGTGTTATTTGCAGGTGCACGAAATGAAACGAGAAGCCATTTTATAAATATCTATAATATGACTTTAAATAATCTGACAGAACAAACAAATATCAAAATTTCGACAATATCCTCGCAGTCGCAATATTGTCTACTGGGTCACGGCCTGTAAACGGGGAGACTCATTTAATATCCTCGCAGTCGCAATATTGTCTACTGGGTCACGGCCTGTAAACGGGGAGACTCATTTAATTCGTATCCCATCTTTTCAATTGCTATTATTGTTGTTGTTGTTGTTGTTGTTGTTGTTGTTGTTGTTGTTGTTGTTGTTGTTGTTGTTGTTGTTGTTGTT
>WURT03006644.1:0-16670 GCA_009936505.3 Holothuria glaberrima
CGCTATCATCAAGAAAACATTCTTTACAAAGAATGTACTAAACATTTTAACGTTTGACCAATACATTTGTACACAGCCGTACATGATGCGCGCGATACGTTTGACGTCCACTATTGCTGACGCTGTTGTTGTCACATGTATTTGTGACGTCAGTGAAGAACCTCTATTCAGATTTGAATCAAACTTCATCAACAGGGCACTGAAGAGAAATCTATTTGAATATTTGAATAGATCTAGCTCATTTTTTTAACAGAAAATATAAGTTCTGAACCGAAATTATTCAAATATTTGAATAGATTTCTATTCAGTGCCCATATGAAGAGGTTTTTTTTTTTGTAGAGTTTAACACGTACCTTTGACTTCCACAGTAAAGTTACAATCGGCAACATTACCAAAATTATCTCTTGCTCTAAGGTGGACTATTTCAACACTGCCGCTGACAAAATATCCCCCGGTTTCCATCCAGTGATTTTCGTCGATTATATGAGACTCGTCTGCTAATTTTATAGAGGACCACGACAAAAACACTGACGTTTTTCCTTTTCTAACCCATTGGAGGATATTACTAGGACAGTTCAAAAACACAGGTCCTGGGCTATCCACTGCAAGATTGAAAACAAGTAAAAAAATTTATAGGTGGTCTCACTTTTTTCACTAAAAATACAGTTAACCTTGTTATTACCAAGAACATAGAGTTTTGTTGGTCTGTCTATGCATACAAATTGGGATGGGGCTGCAAACCCCTTCCATCCGACCATTTCTGCCCCATAACAGGCAAACATTACATTTGTAGACAAAATTGCTAAAAAGCTCTAGTTGGCAAAAGTTCCTTATCCTTGCGCTTCTGAAAGGCGACTATAACTCATGCAAACATAAGGGTTATTATATGAAATTAAGCAAAACGAATGCGGCTTTCAGAAGGTTTATTTTGTTAACCATTATTTGCATTTCATATTGACAAGTTCCTTATCTGACCTAAAAATATCGAACCTTGAGAAAGTGGAAGATAGTTTCCGCCTTAGCAATCTTGATCATGAATTGCTGTTTGTCGTATTGCACGAAATGAAGTTTGAACCTTAGGAACGGCCTTGAACATCTCTTCACTCAATAACATAATAGTGAATTATTAGAAAACTACTCACCTTGTTCAACAATTATACTAAAGTTACAGTCTTCAAGAATGTCGTCATAGGTGGCATTGTATGTGACAACAGTTTCGCCTGGCGGAAACAAATCTCCTGGATTGTGTGTACTAGATGTTGCCGGTCTGCCTTCCGTGTCGTTGGGTGGTTCCCAAGAGACTTCCACTTCGGTTACCCCTCTTGGAATTCTCTTGTTTATATCTTTTGGACATATGATCATATGCGATGCTGAAGAATAAAACCACAGTCTCACTTAATCATGTTAACATAAACAAAACTTCGCTAACTTTGGGATAGGCGAAAAAAGCTACTTAAGAAATGCGTAAGGGTATACCTCAGCAATATTCACACAGCCTAAAGATATAATTAGTATGAATACCAAACTGTAATCTATGGTTCCCCATGATAGCGGAATTGAAAGGACAGGAGTACTTATCACTGTTCAGTGGATCAAAGACAAATTCACAAAGTTATTTTTCACCAGTACTAAGCGAAAAACTTGTTGCTTTGGAAAGTTATTAATCAAAGGGAAGAAGACAAAATTACTAATTTATTTCTTCCTTTGGCAAGAACCCTCACAAAGTGTAAAAGAAGTTCGCCTAATGGCTGATTCAAAATCCACAGACCTATTTATAGGGAAGATACTATAGTATCATCATCAAATAATTCATATTTTTATGCAAGATGACTTCTCACGTCTTTATAACATGAAAGCAATCGGCTTTTTTGCTTTCTGTGCACGCAGTAGTGTGCGTCAAGTATTATGGACAAATACACTGAATTAGCATGCGCGTTAATCACGCTCACGCAAACTATGCAAACAAAGACATGTTCTGCAAAGCATTCATATGTGTATGCAAAGATCACCAGATATGGTTGTTCCTAACAGGGACGCCCTGGCCTTTTGGAGGAGTTTCGCATTTCATGGGGCTATGAGCGATAAAGGGGGTGGCAGAGACGTTTTAAAAAAGAGATACTCAATTAAAACCAGTGCCTTGCAAGATTCCAAAAGGTTCTTTTAGCTAAGCTCTCAAACTAGTTCACATAAAATGAATATAAGTGAAGTCAGCAAGTCGAAGAGGTGTAACATTGCCTTCTTCGGTGCACTACAAAGTTTGTTAAATATCTTTATTACCAAATGCCACAAAATCACATCTAATAGTGTTTACTTCCACTTTTTTCCTGGCGAGAACTCCCTTATTTCCATCAGCGGCGGCGAAAGATGTGTCCGTAGGTGCCATGGCTAAAAAGTTTTTTTGCCACTTTTAAAGAAGTGATAACTGTAGGTGACTTTAACACAATAGATTACTTTTGCAATGTACTATGAAGTTAAAAATAAAAATGTTTTCAAAAGTGCAATTTCTTGGTGCGCAAGTTTCGGCTTTCTCATTTCTACCTGTAGGACAGCTCAAGAGGTATAAGTCTTTCAAAGCCCCATGTGACCCGTACTATCCTTCTTTCTCCCACTCACATGACAAGCTCCTTGAGCATGAAAGTGAAATTCAGTTGTTAACTACTAAAAACAAACTGGTAAAATGGTAATTTTTGTAATGTCTTTAGTGTGCCTTTAAGGTTATTATGTTATCAGAACACAGTCAAAATTTAACTGAAAATGGCTCAATCTTGTGTCGACAATATCGTTAATACCCCAGAGATTCCGAGGGTTTTGCTCCCGGTCTCCCCCTAGAATTTTGCCCCTAGGTCCTGTTAGTTGTCCTTTGGGGAACGGTGCCCTCCTCGGTGGGCCCCTGGCATCTGTAAAATTTTTAAAAAAAATACCACCCCTGACCGTGATCAAGCATCGACGCTTTCTCGAATCGTGTGTTAAAGCTCCGCCATCTCAAAGGGGGTAATTTTAAGTCTCATGTTTTGCTTCCCTGGGTCGGAAAGACACATATTATTGATACATGTGAAGGTTCAGCATGTCTTTTTATTATTGTCGTATCATTAAAAGCAATATACCATGGAGCGTTTAGCTTCATGAATATACTACGCTTTAGAAGAGGGTGGGTGTTTGCCCATCCCCATTCGGTGAAAAGGAGGATGAGCCGAAAAGGTTGGAAACAGCTGACCTAATAGAACGTCTTAAATGTCAGATTTCCATGTTTATAATTCTTTTGGCACATCCACATCGTGATTTCCGTAAAGACACGCAGAGTAAGTGCAACGCTTGTACATTAGCCAAAGGTGTTAATGGTAACCGTTGCGTCTTCCTTTGTTTCACCTTAAGCTGTCGGTAAGCAACCAAATGCATGCACAAGAGCAACAAACTTACCCATGCACTTAACTTTTCCCTGGCCTATGCATTAATGACAGAAGAGTCATTTAGTGTCAGTTTACAGTAATAGGTTGGGAAGTTCGTATTACATGTAGGTCAAAGGTCACTTTGCCGATGGAAAATAACCCGGCCTTGCCTATGATTGCTACGCATACGCGTATTACTTGTTCTCATTGGCCTGTTTGTTGCTACCCGATTGTGACGTCAGACAGCGCTGCTAATAACAGCGCATCTGCGTCTCCGAGTTTTATCCCTACTTACAAGTTTAAAAAAAAATTGACATGACTCCCGCATTTGCTTGGATCTTTTAGTGGAATTTGACCCCACCTTTTTTTAGTCAGTTGTACCCCAACATTGCACCTTCTTCTTTTCTAGGTACCACTATATAACACAATCGTGTTGGTGTGTCGTGAAATCCCATCTAACTAATTACAAGTCCCCTTTACATAGTACACAAACGCATTTAAGTTTCCGAAATAAAGTGTTGTATTTGAAGAGCACTGAAATATTATGGTCTGCGCAATTTGGTGTTAGCCTTCATAAAGATCGGGGGTTTGATAAAGATGATATCTGATGAACATTGACCAAACGTTGCCCATAAAATTGAAATTAAAACTAGTGTGGATACACAATAGTACATGTTTTAAACTCACCTGTGATAGAAACAGTAAAATTGCAGTAAACTTTGTTAGAAAGTGTATCCTCAAATTTGTAGCTCACGTGATGGATTCCTAAGCTGAACTCTTCACCAGGAATATGAGATTTCGTTGTTGAGATAACTAGCCTTATGGGTGAAATTGCAAAAGGTTCCGTCCATGTAACACGATTGTTTGGGGATATTTGCGTAATGTCAGAAGGACAACTAATTACCAGAAATGGTTTAACTGAGGAAAAGGAGAAGAAAGAAGAGAGTATTTAGTACGAATTAAGCACTCTACAATCTTTCACATTATACGAGCCAAAATTTAAAAGTGAAAGAATATGTTTCTGCATCCATTGTTTATCATTTACTTTAACCTCAAGCTGAGTGACCTTTAGTAGTATTCTATTAATTGCAAAAGTTAACAGTTGAAAGAAATTTATGCTAGCACCTACTGTTGGAATAATGTTATGAAAACAATTAATTTACGCCAAATCAGTGGCTACTGTGATATTTTTATTACAAGCAAATATTGAAAGTTGGAAGTAATGTGTGCCCTGACCTACTAGAATAATTACGTAAATCGCTCAATTTAACACAAGAACGAATCATCATTGGTAACGAAGGTACGATATGGACATATCTGAAGATGAAGACAATATGTTCCTTTACCTACTAAACTGTAATGTAGTAAAAAATCGTGTTTATTAACAAAAACCCTTACAAAAAATCCCGTGGCAAACGTTTCAGAACCGAACTGCAAATATACTGTGACAAACTGTAGACAACTAGAGTGAGGTGTAAAGGCTCTTGAAATCTCTGTGGTTTTTTGCATGGTATTGTGTATCTTTATATCTGAACACATTAATCAATAATGTCTTTGAACAAAATCAGATTCTCTTAAAAGGTTACACCTTTTTTGATCTAAATTTTGTCAAATCTAAGCCCCCAGGACATTGCAAATTAAAATAGAAAAGTAAGCAATAAATCACAATAACTTAACAGCTGTTCGACAGCTATTGAACTTAATTCCTGTGGTCAAGAAAGTTGGCAACACAGAACTTGTGGTTAGCAACGACTTGGTAAATAAAATGGAGACCCAGTAATTAGGAATTATAGATATAAAGTATGTCTGCCACCACTTATTCAAATGTATGGTGTATTTTTTTTGCACACAAAAGCATGTCAGTACAACTATTTCGAGACTATTTGTAGACATTTGTAAAGTTTAGTGCTCATATGATGGATCTGTACCTCGATCTTAAAAGTTTTTTTTTTTTTTTTTTTTTTTTTTTTTTTTTTTTTTTTTATCTTGAGCACATATCATGTCACTTTGTACGGACTGTACAGGAAGTATGGAACAAACACCCTTTTCGGGGCCACACTGCAGTGACACGATGGAGCTATATTATAGTTTATGAACTAATTAATGAATACATATTCAACAAGTACCGTTCTATAGCTTTTTGATTTCTCAGATCAAGGAGCTAATACACCCTGCTCGGATCATGGAACTAATAACCTTTACAGCTGGCCGTGCTCAGATTTTGCATTTATTGTTTGGGCTTCTGCACTGGATCTTTTTAGTGTTTTTATGATGCAATTGTACACAGAGGAGCAAACTAGACCCAAATTCAGCACACATATGTCCTGGTCTTTTGCAGACTTCATATTTGTCAAACAATCTGCGAGGGAGTGGGTGCAGCTTGGAAAGTGCTCGTATATGAGCTCTGATTTATGATAAGATAGATTTTAGAATGACGGCCTTTTTTTATTGAACTGTACGACTGTGTCTTTTGTGGGATCGATTTCTCATAAACACGCTTGAATAAAGGTAGCGTGTGAGAAATTGGGGTAAAGTAAATAAATGTGTGGTTAGGTTTAATGTTTAGTAAAGAAAACTCAATAATTTGAATTCTTTGACTAGCTTTGTTTGTCACACCGTGCCCTGTTTTACCACATGTGTCAACTTGATACAGCTTTCCCCCACCTTGACCCAAATTTTCAAGTGTGACAATCATGCAGGTGAAAGTGTGATCCCGTGTGTCAGATTACTTCCAATATCACATGTGTCTCCCCCATAACCATGCACACTTGGACTCATGACCACACTTGGACATAGAATTCAAAACAAAATTCCTCGATCAAGCCTACATAATTCAAGACTTTAAAATAGTTGAACTGGGTACCTTGACTGCAATTGTAATTATTATTTGGTTTTGGTAAACAAAGGCCATCGCAATCTACTCTTGGACATACGTAAGATACATAACCTCCTGTAGGCATAAAAATAAAGAACTGATTAATAAACACAAAAGCTTGATTAGTCAAAAGGAGAGGATGGAAAGTACTAGCAAAATGTTTTTACTCTTGGCTCTTTGTTTGGACCGAACTTGACATCTAAATCAGACAAAAAGGTGTTGCACAAGCTTTGTTTATACCTTTGGGGACTTGGCACTTACAAAATGTTGACACTGAGCCATATTAACACAGCAAATTACACATTTGGCTTGAATATCTGTCAATATACTGTCGCAGTGTTTTCGGAAAATGTAAAATTTTATTATGTTTATAAACAAGACACTCACGACAATTTATTAACGGCTCTATTATTTAGAGTGTGTTCCAATGATTCATTCCTAAAATGTATACTGTGCTCGTATTAGAGACAAGGTTTTGATACTTAGGCTACATCATTGCATGCACACTGTCCTAGATTAGCTTATACGTTTTTTCGGAACGTTGCATATTGGTATTGACAAAACGATTGTGTTTTACGTTTCCTGAGACATGCAGAACTTAATAGCAGGAAGTTTGTTGCCTGTGCATTGTTACGTACTCCTCCCAAGTGCATGCTGCTTTTCATATATGAGTTACACACTGTGCGAATCAACCAGCTGCAGTGCTATCAAGCAGCTCAACGGCTAGCAGCATGACCCCTTTAATGTGCCATATCCATCATACAATCTTCATCTCACACTATTCATTAATTGTTAAATATATTAAGAGACCGTAAGTCCGAGATCGGAGGACATTTGCCTCCACGTTTGTTTCCCGTCGACTCCACCATGTCCATCGGAGCGGTTGTTGGACTGCACCCTCTTGGGGCAGTGTTTGCGCATACGAGCACCCTCGGAGGTGCAGAGTCATTCTGAGCGTTGGTTTCTTCCCAAACATTTAAAAGTGTCCCACAACCAATACCCCGCTATAGCTTACTCTTAGCTGGAAATGAATTATTGACTATTCCTGTTTATACACACTGTTCACTCACAATAAATTAATTTTGTACTGATCTTGTGAAAACCGGAACGTTAAATTGAGGTTTTCTAGCGTCACAAAATCGTCATACCGATCAATCAGCTGATAGGATACCAAAATGTTATCCCGGAGGTATTGAATTTTCATCTTCTAAGTTAAAAATTCACTTCACGTTAAGCACTAACCTACTGTGCCAGTTGTTTACGTCTATGAGCATTTATTGATATCTTCTCTCTACCTATTTAGCTTGCTTGAAAGGTAAAATTACTTGCACAGTTTTAAGTCGACACACATATCAATGGAGGTATTTTATACATTTCGCAAAATCTACCTATGCCAGAACTTGCCAAACGACAGAGGGTGCAAGCAAATTTATTTCGAAACTGTGTAATGCTAAAAGCACACAAACGATATCGTTCTACATTCGTCGTCTGGGCTAAGCTGCACAGGTCTACAAATAATCGTTGACTACATGAGTTGACATGAGTTGTAATGGATAACAGGCAAACGAAATTTAAAGGAGTGATAGACTGTGTGCTTTACGACTGTCTGCTATGGGTAACAACTTTGAAATTCATTTCATTTTTAAAGAGGCTGTTGCAACAGCCAAATCATAGTATTGGCTGCATTTTATTTGACATAAAGTTTAAATAATAGGGTCAAATACAAACTAAACTAGTTGGTCTATGATGACTTTTACGGATCAAGGATATTTAGTAAATATTAGAGCCAAGTAACTTAAAATCGTTTACAACAGTGTACTCAGCAGAGTTTGAGGAAACTGAAGCTTTTTTCTGTGAGGTACAGTACACATACGTTGCTTGCATAGGCCAGGAGCTACAAGTGAACTAAGTTGAGAGAATATTTACCACCTATGTCGAAATAATTGAGCCTTTGAACGTAGGTTTGAAAGTGTTACCTTTACTTACTTGAGGTATAGTCGTGAAGTGGACGTAAAGTAAGTCCACGAGGTTCTCGAATACTTCCCAAATACACCCGGAATCCTGATGTTATAGGCTCTCTATTATATAATTCAATTGTACCCCACTCCTCGTCAGTAAAAAAGAAAGCATCATTATCAAGTACTAGTGAAAAAGGATCCCTCTCATGGAACTGTTCAAGCATTTGTCTGTTCACACCAGAAACCGAGACCATTTCCAGCGTGTCGAGTAGTGTATCTACCCAGTACAGATTTCTTTCTGCAAATGAATTCAAGAAAAGCTACACTGAGTTTGTTTTTAAAAAAAGTTGTTCTTAACTCACATTTTGATTTTTCTACTTGGATATTATTACTACGAACCAATTACCTTTCAAGCTTTCATCACCTTACGAGATTTTAACTCAGGTTACAGCCCGCAACAAAACAGCACACCCTTATCTAGGTTTTAGTTTGTGCAATCACAAAATAAATCAATGAGCTAAATGCAGGTAGTATGTGTCAAAGCAATTGTCCAATTACACGCTTGCTCTACTGCATGCCATTTTAAGGTCATAACTGTTCAGCTCTGCCAGCACTTTAGAAGACCTGATCCCTCAACGGGACCAATTCCTGATAAAACTGATATTCAACAGTGTTGAACTCCAGAGTTGAGACATATAGACCACAATCACAATATAGTTACATCTATCAATCAAAGTCACGTAATTTACAAAATAAAAGTACTCACGTAATTTAATGATACACCTTTCAACGTGTTTGGCTTACTAAAGTTTCAAATGATATCACCTGAGTATACAAATTACGAGTTACTTTCAAGATAAAATAACCATTATCTTTAAAAGAGTAGATGAAAACATAGATCATTCTTGTTATGTAAAGTGCAAAAATTGATTGATTTACAATATGTAAAACTTTACTTACCATTTAAGTCTATCGTTAACCCTTGAGGCGATGAAATTTTTTCATCGACGATAATTCTTCGTCCTGTTCCATCTCCTGCTGCAGCTTCGATTTTTGCAGGATTGCCCCAGTCAGTAAAGTATATATACCTAAACGGAAAGAACCATATATATATATATTGTTAGTTAGTTAGTTATTTAGTTAGTTAGTTAGAAAGGTAAATAGTAGTACATTCGATCTTGAATTTTTATACCAATCTGATGGTTCCGAGAAAATACCAGATTGGTATAAAAATTTAGGATCGAATGTACTACTATTTACCTTTCGACCTACACATTCTAACTTCGATCGACCAACCTCGACCTACTGATTATTCATCCCGCTTGGGACTACCATGGTAACAAGGAGAGAAAATTGAATCACACGAGGTATTTGTAGCCTGCTCGTCACTGTGAATCACAAGCCGAACTGGTATAGTGGCCACAGACTCTGCCCGGAAAGCGGAGGATGACGGGTTCAAACCCTCAGTGCGGCTCAATTATTTTCTCTGGTATTTTCTCTGAACCTTTCCTGCTTTGATAAGGGCTATGCTCTATCTGGGATTGGTATAAAAATTCAAGATCGAATGTACAACTATTTAACTATTTACCTTTCGACCTATTTTTTTATATATATTTATATAGTCGCATGAAGACCTAAGGTCTTCATGCGACTATTCAATACAGCATTGTTTCACTCATATATATATATATATATACATAGATATATATATATATATACATATATATATATATAACTGTAATGAAGACGAATTTGTTTGAAAAGCAAAAGCAAACTTACGAACGGAGAAAATTCCTATAAAAAATGGAATTTCTTGCAACTTGATCTTAAAGGATCAGACCCCAGTAATGAAATATGTAATATTGGCTTCACATGTTTGCAGGCCTCATCAAAGAGATTTCACTTAAGCAATTGCAGGTTTTGCACTTTGGGGACTTCATCGGCTGCTCTTCGGCATTTCCATCGAGAGAACTGGTCTTACAAACTAACAGCCCTCTTAGAAATAATTTTCCTATACCCAATGGTATAAGAAGCGGTAGCTTAATTTATGAAAGGTTTTTGTTTACTAGGTTACATTATTATGTACAGTTCGAGTGGCAAAACAGTAAAGGTATCAAATGGGCTTACTACGTCTTCTAAAGTGTATACAGTTTGACTAGAGTCCAAGTAGGGGTAGGGCTAAGAGGCGCCGTCCTATTTGGGGAAAATCTGATATTTTACGGGAACATATATGTTATTTTCTTGGTAAATGGGTACCACATTTGCCTATAGCTAGACGCTAAAATATTCAGCACCTTCCAGTTAAACGTAGACCAGAGGGCCCGTGAGCTTGAGCGGTATAATTTTTACACCCATAGGTAACTACGATACAATAGCATTTCATCACTCAATTAAGCATGATATGGTTTTAGTTAATGACGTGCAACCAATTTTAAATGGTAAGTGTCTGTTGAATAGAGTTATATTCCATACCCTAGGTTAGGCTCTTGAACAATTGCACCAGGCTTATGAAGATCAGAACTGATCAGTGTCTGCCTCTGAGTTCCTTCCAGGTTGGAGACAGAAATTGTAGCCATATCCGAGTCTGACCAATAGAGCAGTCTATTAATAATATCTATCCGTATGGCGAAGGGATCTGAGAGAATGTCAAATAAACAATATAATTGAGGCGAGGAATGACTGTGTAAAGATCAGAACTGACAGGATACTCACTTATGTCCATCTTTAAAAGACCGAACATTAATGTTTGTGACTAATTTGGACATTTTTCAGTGGTATTATGATTCGTTCACTCTGCCATATTAGCAGCACACAAAGAAGGCAAGCATGAATTCCCTCACATTTTGACTTTTATCGGTCTTTTTGTGTACCTGTGAAAAAAAAAAACACACACACACACACACGCCAAGGTTTTTAATTCTGGGCGGTCCCGAATTATGGCGACAGGTGTCGGTCGATGCTGAAAGTCACCGGACGTTACTGGGAGGTTGGCAGGATGAAAATATTCGATAAACGCCACTAAAAGTACTTACCATACACTTTAGTTACAAGATTTCAATGTTTAACCTGTGGTAACGGTGAAAAGGTGTAAACTCTACCAAACTCTTTCAGATTTTTTTAAATATCTGAATCTTTTTCATGCAGACAATGTAAGATACCTCAAAGGTATTCTCCTTGAATTATCATAAGCAAGGCTTTTTTTTATCCGGTCGTGTTAACCTCACAAGACCTTTCATCACCACACACTCATTTCGCTTTTTAAACGCAATGTGAAACGTCTGCAATCTAAAAGGGAGAGCCCTATGCATTTCACTTCCCAATATGACATGTTTAAAAGTTTGTCAAAATTTGACTTCAGATGGCCTTTTATCCCACCAAGATAGAAAGGGATCTTTAACGTTGGGCATCTGCAATCTAATAATCATTATAAAACCCCGATCAGGAGCTGTTATTTGAATGTAGATATATCTAAAAGTTTAATTTATGTTATTTCTTTAAGACCCACCAAATTGAGAGGAGATTATCAACGATAAACCCTTTATCTGGGGCAAAGGTATTTCTTTACTTTGTTTGGTGGCTCCAATTTGATACCATTCACCCAGCAACATCATTCAAGTCACGTTATCTTTTAACAAGTGGCCTGAGCAGAAAAAATGCTTTTATGTGTAGGTTTGCCCACCAATAAGTTTAGAGCATGTGATATTAACCTCTAAACGACTGTTTGCTCGAAATAAAAGCATACACTAAGAACCTTCCTTTAGAAGATATAGGTTCTTGTTCATATTTCAACATAAAACCTAACTGAATACTGTCATGCGCGTCACCAAGCGTCGAAGGATGCGATACATTTTTATTTCCCTGACGACTGGCAATGTAATGGCAGTAACTACAAACCCCCTGTCTTACTGTTAATGGAGCTGACGACAAATTTCTTTCGTGTTTTCCTCCTAATCCACTCTAAGTATTGTAGAAATGTCAAGAGAGATACAAGCCATGGATTACTGAGTGACCTTGGCGGTACAAACCTCACTTCAAAGCGATGTATCACTTTACAAATAACAGTTCCCTGGATAGACTATATACTTCTCAACTGTTTTGAATTTGAAACATTTAGGCGCGCTCCGAGAGCTTCCGTTACTTTTACCAGGAGAATGTAATAACAGCTCCCTTTTTATACTTGGTATGCTTCTTGTATGACACCTTGAGTGAATATAATGTTTCAAAACACACACTACCCCTACAAGTCATCCGTTCTCACCATCAAAATGTCATGCATCATCATCTCGACCAGCTGTTAGTCCGAGTTAAGAAATTACAACTAAAGTGTTCTAATCGTGATTTTAGTGGTCTGTTGATTGGCCTTTGAACTTCTTGAAGATAGATAAATACTTCTTTCTATTGCCCATAATTTTTAAATTGATCAAAAGTTCGGGAGGCTTTTTCCCCTGGCCTTCCATCTGAGCGTTGCCTTTGGGTCCGACATGATACCTAAGGACGGCCCCTGGATCTCTGATACACTTGCCTTCCGTAAAGCATGTCGTTTTTGGTTTGTCGGTACTTTGCTTTTACTTTTTTTGGCAAAAGATGGCACAACCCCCTCCCCCTTTAAGAATGCCCTTCCGACGCCCCTGCCGTGAGATTAATCAAAGTTAAAGTTTGTGTAATATCATGTTAACGACTTACTACCGTTTCCACTCTGGTGACAATGTTTCACCTATGACTCTAACCGAAAAAAATTTACTTAATCTTGACATCCGCATGCTAATTATGAGATCCTTCAATGATACGTTTCTTGTAATACTATTCTGTAAACAGATTACAGGGTTTTGATCTTTTCTAAGTTGACACAGATGAAATTTGAATTTGACAAAAAGCTCTACGCTTTTGTTTTAATATGACACTCATAATTTACGTTTTAAAAGTATCCTTATTTCTTATCTTGAAATGTGTGTTTATTACGTTTCGCTTTTTGACCTGTTATGACATGAAATGACATTAGGAGTGCACCAAAGGCAATAAGAACCTTCTCTCACTTAGTGTAAATATTAAGTATAAAGGAAATCCAACATTCCCTTTCTTTTAATATGGAGTTGTTAAGTAGTTTTCGTAGTTTCGTCCTTGGTAACCCCTGATCAACTTTCTCCATCATCAAAAATAATTCCATACGTATTCAACACATGATGATTGTATACGCTAAGTACTAAAAGAAAACATCACTCCCATTTGAAATATCGTGTTTAAAACAGTTTTGTTTTGACCTCTGCGACCTCAAATAGCCTTTGACCTGCTTCAAAAAACCATGATACTTTCCTCTTATTATGAAAAGAAAATGTATAAAGTACTTACAAGAAATTTGCTTCTTGTGGAGAATTTCTGTTTCTCCTCCCAAAACTGGAAGTCGTCCAATTATGTTTGTTGCAATATCAGAGTAGTATACAAATCCTTCAACTGGATCGTAGTCCACTGCCTGTGGCGATTGTATCCCATCAGGTACGAGTGCATAATTTAGGGCACTATGGCGCCGAATTACATGGAGGCGATTTTTATCTTGGGCAGCTAACACAAAGATTGATGGCTCCGGTGGAACTATAATAACAAAACGTTTCACTTACATTTTGATACATTTGATAGTTTGAGCTCATTCCGTTAAAGGGAAATATTCCGTATAAAATGCACCAAAATAACATACATAGATATTTTTTGTATTCATTAGTTAATCGTTCAGTCCCACCAATAAACTCCAGTAATATCTTTTTGTACTCAAAAATAATATGCGTTATAAGAGTAACGGATATTACATCATTTGAATGTTTGGAAGTTTGGGTGAACAAATTATTTTTGTGCAACAAATAACCAAATTTCTTCCCGTGAGAGTTTATTTCTTGAAAAGTAAGGTACCGTACTGCTTTATTTGGAATTGTCTATCATTCTGTATCTATCAATGTATACTGGTTAAAATGTACGAAAAGTTTCTGTAAAACAAACGCAGTATTATCCTTTAAGGTAACTCTAGCAAGCACAAATTCTCCTTTCCTATGGAAAAATTCAATGTTGTGATATGTTGACTGCTCGTGACTCCCAAAGCCACGCGGCAGAAGTAAAGTGGGGTTTTACGAGTAGATTATCACTACCCTTTCAGCTTTCTTGGAAATTAAGTTAAAGTACCACTTCTTGTTTCCAGAGAGAAAAGAAAAGGAGAAAGCGAAAAAAAGGAAGAAGAAGAGAAGATGAGGGATGGGCTAGGCCTATGTCTGAACCCTATAATTAATCCAGAGCTTGCAGCAGGCCCAGATCCGGTGTTTGCAGCCTTTAGATACCCTTTAATGCACAAATGAAGGAAGGAAAATTTTCGTAATAGTTCACGAATGTTTCTGTGGATTCCACAGACGTATTTTTGAGTAAAATAGGCATAAAGTATCCAAAAGGAAGGCTTCAGGTGGTTTGTTGACAACGAACCCTTCTCTTAGACACCAAAGGTTCTCTCCTCTTTCACCCAACCAAAAGTTAGATTTCATTAAATTAGAAACACTTTTCAGCCATATATGATTACTTTCGAAAATATCTCAAAGACAGTACCATTTTGCATCTAAGCAACCTTTAATTAACAAAAACATCTCAAAGGGGAGGGGATACCCCTCCCCTTTGACCCTCCCCCAGCAAAACCCTATTTCAACCGATCGAAAATTAAATTTCACTAAATTATGGACATTTCCAGCCATATATGATCAGTTCAAAAACTACTGCCAAAAACACCATTTTGCATCTCGGCAACTTAAAGCTACCAACAATTTCTCAAAGGACCCCTCCCCTAGGACAGCTATCACTCAATATACCCTGGCTCAGCCTCTACATACGTTGGCTGTTGCATTTTTAACTCCATCCGGCTCCTTTTAAAATCTGGAGCCCACCTGATCGACTGCCCCCATCAGTGTTGGGCTGGATCCGCCCTTGCTTTATGCAATCACACAAAATCTCATCATGCTACTTTTTTACTATCTCTAGGGTATTACGGATATTTGCGGGGTGTGTTCTTTTTTCCAATCCTCTTGTATACGGTCCTGACTACATTTAGAAAGTAAACCTAGCAAGGTGAATGCAAGACATTTATAAATGTGACATTGAGACACCCTGGTACTTTATCACATCAATGTTTCGCTGATCAATTATAACATTAAATGGAGTAACTTCTGTCAATGGCATTGTTGCTATTAAAGATTAATACTGTAACACCAATAGACATTTGGACTTAAAATTTGGTTGCCGGAAAAACTAATTTCAAATACTCTCAAAATGGTCAATTGATGTAACAATTTTGAATTGGGTTTGGTAATTTTTTTTACTCTTATGCAAATTATATTTGTAAAAGAACCCCCTCCCCGGTTAATTTAGCCCACCAAATTAAAGAATATGGTTTTAGTATCAAAAGCAAGCTTTGGCAGTTTGAAGTTTAATTTTTTGCATCAAATCAGAAACGGTAATCGTAATGGAATACGAAATCTGGCTCTGCACATTATATCAGCCACACAATGAGGTTACAAAATAAAGCATTTTGCTTTTTTTTTGTGTAAAACTTGAGAATAGGATATCTGCAACAATATCTCTAGTCAATATTGGAATTACCTGTCTTGAAAGATATGTTATAGCCTTGGCCAGTTTGGATGTCATCTGTAATGAAAACTAGAGTGATTGCGTTGCTTGACGATCTTACAGCATCGGGAAAGTGAGGCCAAGCAAAGTGTGGACCACACGAATGTTGTATCAGTCTTTGCCCGTCTTCGATTCCGTCATACACCTATATAAAAGTAAGAAAATATTTGTAGTCTACAAGTGTTTGTGATGAGCGCCCGCATTTAAAATGAATAAAACGTGATTCAAAATGGCAACTTGAGGCATTCAGCTTATTCTTAAGAGACCCAAATACACTACAACATTACCATTTCACTATCATGGAAGTTACGTAATTCACGTTAGATCTCTGTCACGAACCCACGTTTGAGATTTTTTTCTCGTTACACACGCTGGCACGCTGGCAAGCTGGCACGCTAGACATTTGCATGTGTTTAAGTTTCTATACACAGTTTTAACATTGCAAAATGTATCGTCGTTAATGGAAACCAATCGAAATCGAAGTAAAAGAAAAAACGATTTTTATGATCCCCCCTTCATGTCTCGCAAAATCATGTAATGTGTACCTACAGGCTACGCAGTGTTATAACACTATTGTTTTAACTCAAAAAGGGAGGTAGTCTGGTAGATTTGTGACAAAATGTAGCTCAACCTCAAAAAAATTCCTACAAGTGAGATTTCAATAGTTTTTGGTAGATTTGGGCGTGGGGAACAACATATCAAAAATCCACCGAAATCGGTTTACGAAATATTTATTTAAATGGGTCATTTCCAAAATGTCCGTTTTTGCGTCATTGTAATGGTAAATATATATCTAAAATGGCA
>WURT03006655.1:0-16670 GCA_009936505.3 Holothuria glaberrima
GATTGTAAACCATATCGGGGACAGCATAGATTTTATCGAAACCACTAGGACTACCCTGTCAAATAGCCAAACTTTGGTTCGTGAGTCCCTCACCAACTGACCGTACCTCATGACACACAAGAGAACAGCAGCTTACCTTGCAATATGGCATGAAATTTACGACCAGTACATAAACTGTGTACTCTGTCTACATGTTACTTGAATTATCTAGCAATGTGGAATGGAAGTAATGAATAAACTGAGGTGACTCTTCAGGGCGCCTAGCGCGCCGAAAACTTTGGGTTATTATAAAGGAAATTGTCCCCTTGAGAGCAAAAAACACGTAGACCGCAGGGGCTACTAGTAGCAGTCGGGGATTACATGTTTTATTGTATCGACTGATACTTCCCGACGACACTGTGAAAGTTCCCGGACGGGGGCCAGCCTTTCCCGACATGGGACCATAGCCACCCTGCCCCCCACCTGGCGCCACCCCTGCACTGATATCTGGTTACAAAATTAAAGAAAAGTCACTCGAAAATGATATATTGATGGAATCTGGTTGGCGCGAATAGACACGACTGCAAATTTCTGATGCCACACTAAAGCATACACAAATATATTAACAACCAATCAGGCAAACGTGCACTAGCTAGGACTATGTGTCGTTACGACATTTTTATTATTTTTGCAAGTGTTGGCATAAGTCGCTATTGCACAAGAAACACCAACACCCGCAAACAATAAATTCGGCTTTTGATGGCTTAGTTATTCCACTCATCAAGTTTACATTGGTTTGTTCAATTAATAAATAAATGAGAAAAGATTTAGAGAGTATGTGGTACTGCATTGTAACATGTTTGCTTCATTTACCTTATTTTACTTCTTTATGAGATGATCTAAAATCTACCCGGCACATGTTGTTACAGTAACGATGAGAAAGAAGCGCGGCGAAAAAATCCCTTTTCAAACTTAGTTTTTAAATGTTCTTCTACCATATACCACAAAGTTCCATTTCATTTTGTTTTGTGCATTGTAAAGTGCAGACTAGTCATTCTGAGAAAGCATGGTTGTTTTCTTATGAGCATCTGCGTAGATGCAACTGAAAATTTTTTGAACACTTATCCACTTGTATAAATTACACCAGAATGGCCGTCTCATATGATCATGACACCCTCTTTTAAAGATAGGTTTATCTTACAGATTATGGAATAAGTGAGAAATGAACGAAGCAGATAGAAGACGATACAAATCCAATTTGAAGCCATTTTACAGTATTGCAAAATTTTGCATATTTTTACTTGTTTCATACTTCTTCGTTCTAATGCTCTCCGTTCTAGGAGAGACTTCATCCTATAGGCTAAATAAGGTATAATAAGTTAACTGTATATCAAACAACTTAGTGCAAGGGTCGTTCATCCTGCTGTTCCTCCAAGCACAAACCCCACATTCCAAGGAAGTTCAAGTGTGTTGGTGATTTCTTATTTAAAGAAGGGGGGGGGGGTCCAACGACGGCATTCTGGCCTACTCCGAAAAATACTTGTCCATTAACATTGCATTTTGACCCTTTATAATCCCATCTAGCCCATTTGAAATGTATATATTTGGACACGAAATAACGTAAGATAACGATGCATAGTAAAATTCCAAAACAGCCCCAACTATCATCTTTATCCACGGCATATTGACCACTCTGTGAGGTAACTGCAATCTTACTCTTTGACCATGGTTATTTCTTAATGTGATTTGAACCTTTAATGTGACAACTCATCATTGTAACAGAAAGCAATTTCAGTGATCATTTTTTGAAATATCTCAACAGTTATCAATTTAACAACGACCACATGTTCACATCAGAATATGTTTCAGATCGTGGGAACTCGGTTTAAATACTTCACTTCGTAAAATGCCCTCGTACAATGCAGATACGGAAATCTTCGTTTCGTTTTCATTTCGCAAAAAAAATTTCCTTCAGGCTTTTTTTAACACAACTTGTTCACTCAGTTTCAAACTAGACTAGGCCTTAACTCTTTTTATTTCGTTCAGTGGTAATAACAGTTTCAAATTGAAGCTCAATATTCAATTCCGTAGAGATGAAAATATTATCCTTTGCCGTCGATTCGATCCTAATCAAACGTTTTGTGATCCTATCAACCATTCCTCATATCAAGAATGAAGGGTAAATTGATCAACATTCTGTGTTCAAGACTAATCCTATATTTTCACATATATTTTATAGTGACTGCTTTCTGATGAAGGTCTTGCCTGAGATTACGTTTATACAAAATTAAACCGTACTTACAATGGGTTAGCAATAAATTAAACGGCCAAACCTTCATGGGAAAAAACTCGTCTAAAATGTATTGAGTGTTGACGTTAATTAAATCGTTTTTGTTTAAATGCCTAGAAACAGCCTTTTAAACAAGACAACGACACTTGCGACCACCCTTTAGTTACTTTTAATTGGTATTTTACTAAACGTATCATGAGCCATAGAAAAAAATATTGAATGAATAATTTTTAGATCCTCGTCACATCTTCATAAATGTGGAAACTCTTCATCCGTTTCATAACATTGATGGCTTTGTCGTCACAACGTGCCATATTACTCCTTGTCGGGCAACCACTTGCACTTTTACTGAATTTAACATTTGCATTACCTATTTTCTTAACACCGAGATCAATCTTCGCTCTTTCCTTTTTATTGGACGTAACTACCTTGCCATTGGACTTTATCTTAACGTTTGGATGTAAAGTATTAACAGAAGGACTTTCGTCACATTTCTTACCATCACCTGAGCAAACATCGGGAGAATGCAAATGTTGTGTATGACATGCAGCATTATGAGATAAGGTTATCTGTTCGAATGTTCTTTGACTGCTAATTTCTCTACAGGCACTTTCAGGTGAGGTATTAAGGGACACGTTGTCATTTACTACACTTTCGTATACTGGATTTTGCCAAATTTCGTGTGAGGCAGATCGTTCATGACCTTGCCGTCGTAAAGTGATAATATAAAAGGACTGGAGTGTTGAAGTCATGACAAACAAACCTGCAATAATTAAAACAATACAAATAAGTGTTTTGTTTGTATAGTTTACTGGTTCATTTTCGATTGTTTTTTCAGTGCTTGTAAAATAAGTACTACCCTTCCGTAGGGGAGGTGTAGACATTTCGGTTAGATCAATCGGTGTTTCAGTCACTTCGTCTGCTGTAGATGCACACATAAAACTAGTGGCACATTCCGGTGATGGTTCTTGACTTTGAGAGGTCTCGGTTGAAACCATTGTAGAAGAGTAACCTGTTGTCGATTCTGTGGACCAGAGAGGGGCATATGGTGAACATTGCTCGTCATCGGTTACATTTAAAATAATCCTGAGTTTACATGTCACATTATTGTTTGCAACCGTACAGCTGAACTCACACCAAGTATCTGACCGTCTTAGAGGAATGTCGCAATAAGGGTGTTCTGTAAAAATATGAAAATATGCACAAACATCAAGGAAAGAAATGAGGTATTCTGAGTTAGCATAATTTCGTTTAATCGCCACTTTGCTGTGTATTACTATGATATACGCTGCTGTAATATGAGTTCAGTGTCATCTGCATTTTAATAGTTAACAGTTAACTGGTGCATTGGCCGAGTAGATAAAAGCTGCGACA
Source organism: Holothuria glaberrima (assembly GCA_009936505.3). Classification (NCBI taxonomy): domain Eukaryota; kingdom Metazoa; phylum Echinodermata; class Holothuroidea; order Aspidochirotida; family Holothuriidae; genus Holothuria; species Holothuria glaberrima. The sequence continues at coordinate 3,644 of WURT03006655.1, forward strand.
TTTGAAGCCATGAAGAAATTATCAAACAAGATGTTTGGGTTACCTCGGCAGGGTCAAAGAAGACTTTTTATTCGAGAGTACTCCATCATTTTCCCAACTGAACTGGTCTTTCAAAAGGAACCACATTTGATCTAAAGTAGCCACCCAGCGAGAAGCCATAGTCGTTCCCCTATTTTGTGGTCGCATAGCGTCAGATAAAACAAATACTCTCTAAGATCAGAATTAAATTGATATATCATAAAAATGCCAAGACCCTCGTCTCCGACAAAATATTACTATAGACCTTATGCATTCACGTCACACTGACGTCATGTTTGGAGGAAAACAATGAGCATGTGACTGCACGCAGTAGAATTTGCCTCGCGCGTGCAGTAGACTAACGCTCGTATCCGATTGGTTGACGAATCAGCTGTCTGCATTTGTTGGTGTAACTTGCAATGATACACGTATTCCTCCAAAGGAGGGCGTACTTTTTGCTCTGTGACATCATATACATAAGGTCTATAGCAAAACCCTTTTTTGAAACTATACTTTCGAAAGTATAAGTCAATATATTTTATCATTAACTCTCGTGACTAGTGTTAACTCAACTCTTATTTTATAGTTCATAGCATTGCCATAGCTAATTACTCACCTAGTTCAGAACAATTGGTGCTTTTGTGTCCATCATTTAGACACTTGACATACAACAAATCGTTTACAGTCGCTTCAACAATGTCTACCCTGTTAAGAAGATGCGTTGCTTGGTAAGTCACCTACATCGAAAAAAGGTAAAAAAAAAAAAAGAAAAAAAAAACATTGCAACATTAGCCTTCCTCTCTCAGATGGAGGTGGAGTATCTTATCATTGCCACTGTAAGACATTATATGCATGTCTGGTCATGGCACGTGTACTTAACGCCTTCTTAACAAACCCTTTTATCCCTTTTACCGGTGAACTGATTTCTATTACTTCAGGCTCATCATTACTCAACTCGACGACATTTGATGGAAGTTCTCACCACTTGTGTGATATTTACTTTGTAATTCCAAGACGTTGTATTAATGCAAGGGGTAAAATTTTAAAAAGGACACCTCAATATCTTTTCGCTTTTATGAAGTAAAGTTGGTTAAATTCAGATTAACATTTTGTCAGCAAAATGTGGAAAAGGAGCAAAAGCTTAAGACATTGATATAATCCGAAACTTTATCCACTTCTTTGATGAATAAATTGTTTTGCAATCGCAACACTTCAACCCTTATGAATTGTTTGAAAGGTGTTGTGATTGTTTCACACCTGAAATACCCCAAGCCTTGCTCGAATGCTGGTGAAAAGTTAAAACAGTTTAGTGAAAACGAAACAATAACTCTAATTAACTACTGTGATGAGAGTAAGGATCGAAGTGCAATTCAGCTTGGTTGTTTTACTTACTTCCCTTTTCCCTCGAATTTCCACTTGCATTTGGCATTTCAAAGTATTGGTAGACAGATTGAAACATCCCTCAGTAGAATGAGTAAGCAGGCCAGAAGTTTCGATTGTCTTCTCACAATGGCATGAGTATGCTCCTGACAAGTTTTCGGACACATTGATGACACTCAGAACGGCTTGACCCATAATCAAGTCGGTATAAACTGAAATTTCAGATTCATGAAATTTGCGTGCACCTGAAGTCATCTGAAGTCCCTCTCCGCTCTCTGTATGTCGTTCCCAGTAGACACTGGTACACTTCGTTGAAATGTTGCACACCATTGTTACATTTTTCTGGAGAAAACTGTTAATGACTTGAATTTCGGCAGATGATTTGCAGAAACCTTTACCATTTCCATGATAAATATTCCCTAAAACCAGTAATGGAAAAAGAGCGTATTTTAGCATTTTAAATTGCTTTCACAACTGAATGAAAGTAAGCAATAATCATCAACAGTGGCTACGTTGATGTTCAACATTCATAAGTACTACTGTTATAAAAAGGTAATGTTTTAACAGCACTCTATTCAGTGTCTGCAGATAAACAACTGACCTTGTGGTGGAAATGGTTTGCAGTTAGTTTCAACAACAACAAGGAAGTACATATGAACTTCTTTTGCTGAAGCTAATCAGCAAATACAGCACAAACAAAAAAATATAAGAGGTTTTAAATAAAAATTGTGTAAAATTAATGCATTACTTGTGAAAATGTAAAGTAAATGGAAAGTTCAGAAGGTAGGAAGAGGGCACATAACCAGAATTTTCCTTCTCTTTGGTGGTCTAGCGTTTGATGCGATCGCGGAGGTGGGTGGAAATTGGGTTTAGGACGGCTGTTGACTGTTTGCTGATAGAAATTTGCTTAACCTGGGCTATTCACCGCTGTTAACTACTTTTAAAAAAAACCGCGTCAAACATCCACTCTATTCCTGTTTCTACGAAAACAGCATATTCCTTGTTACTATCATTCTTTTACTTGCAGAAAAGAATTAGCCTACAATTTACAATAATCAACAGTACCATGAAATAGGTATGAAACAAAATGCAAAGATAGGAAATTTACAGTAGAACCCCTTTAATACATAAGTATTTTCAAAGAGGAGTGTATTCTTATTCTGCGTGTATTAATAAGCGCATAATATCCTACGATATATTACCATGCAAACGTAGACGGGTCATTTACTTACTTCCTTCACTCCCAAAGTAATCAGGAATGTCGGACTTATGAGAAATAAAATTTTTAAAGTCATAGTTAAGAAAATATTAAATCCAATTTAGAACTCTATATCAGTTGGCCCAGGATAAACACGTGCCGGTTTTGCGTTTCCCTTTGACTACTGTATTAATATTAACAGGCAAAGGCATACTAATACTTCATTCTCTTGCTCTTCTTGCTCCTAAGTCCAATCTTACATAGGCTACTTGACAAAGAGCTGAAAGGGACGACTTTCTGAACCAAATTTACGTCCGAAATATCAAAAACCTGCCGTTTTATGGATAAAAGAATTCTATTTAGTGTGGACACCTTTAGTTAGAACACTCATATCAGCCAGTCGGAATTGCAAATCCCCTCAATTTCAATTTTCGATATCATCACATCTGACTAAATTCTGGAAAGTAACGCACTCTTTATTTACATTAAGTATGAATTCGTTCGCAAAAATCATGAAAAGGATTTTGTTATCATGATTAATATACTGGTACCAAAATTTAATTTTTCATATCATAAATGCGATGCATTTTTTTATATCATTAAATGCTAAACACATACCTTAAACTGTTCCTGAGATATTTCATCAAATGATTCAATGTTACCTACAATAGACCTTTTGCATATGATGTCACAGAGCAGAAAGTGCTACCCCGTTCGGATGCAAGCGCTCATCGTTACAAGTTTTACCAATAAATGCACATAGTTGATTTGTGAACCAGGCGCACACGCCCTGAAGCTGTCTACTACACAAGCGTTTGGAGTGTATTACGTGTGCACCATCTGCTGCATTGGTTTGCCTCTATAATGACGTCGCCTGACGTCAATGCATAAGGTCTATTATATGCCGATATCCGTAAAAAAACGCTAAGAATGAAAAGGGCTTGCTACACTATCTGGCGACCAGGAAACTAGTGTCATAATCACTTAAAAATACCCTAACCTATCGCAAATAGCCATGCGGGGAACAGACTGGAGGGAGACCTTGCTGGAATCCAAATATACAACTTCTCCGAAGTAAGACAGTACACACAAACCACCAAGCAGTCTCCGCTCATATCTGAGGATGCTTTGGGGCGAAAAAAAAAACATCAGGAGGACGAAAGACACTTCCTGCATCCTCTTACCCTCTTCAGCAAGACATTCCCTGCATCATCTTTTGCTAAGGCAGTACACATTAAAAGGTAAACATTGCAACCCATTCTTAAAATGTGGGCAGACAGACTTCATTCCATTGGTACTTTCGATCCAGATTTATACTGTTGATGATTGAGACATCTCTTCTGCTACATAATGGAGTAGTACTGCCAACCGGTTCTTAATACTTAAGATAAAATTCAACGTTAGACGATTGAATTAAATTGTTACACCATTTGGCCAAGGGCGGCGATATATTCTCAATATTGCGGGGATATGACCCCATTTTCAAATAATTTACTGTGTAAAAAAATAAAGTAAAAGGGCGACTTCTCAAATGTTGAAAGACATGTCCCCTGTTTTCCCGATATCGCCGCTCATGCATTTGATAGGAGGATTTCAGAAGCAATCCAATTAAGAGTACTATATCCGTGGTTAAGTGCGTTTTGCATGTTTGTCGTGTTATTTTGAGGCACATAAATGATCTACCTCTCTCTCATGATCTGTAAAACTATTACGATAACATGTATTAAAATATTTTCGTTTAAGTAAACTTTTCAAGTGGCTATTGTTTGATTTCGTTTACTGTAGTTGATGGACGTTTACTTTCAATTACACAGAAAATTTTTTTCTTTCGTTTTGTTGCTGTTTCCTTTAAACTGCAAGTTTCTTTTTGAACTTTTTCGAGTGCCATTATTTTGAGAGTTATAGCAATGTCAATATCAAATCCGTCGATTTATAAGTGAGTTATTTTCAGATGTCTTATTACTAGTCTTCTCTTCATTTAATTTGCATTGATTATCCTTCAGTGCGGTTAACCATAATAAGTTTTACAACAGGTTCCCCACAATGGTTAATCTTAAACTATTAAAACGGCTTATTTAAGTATATGACAATATTTGTCTAGAGTTCCCATTCGTCTTCATTGTTTAGTTCCAAAGACAAATGTGTCTTGTTGTCTACAGTTTTTTCATTTTATTTACATAAAGGGACAAACAGGACAATCATGGTAACATGTCTGGTAGTCCTTCCCTTAGATCAATCCCCTGCGCTACCAAATGCCTGCCCGTGCAACATTATTTTCAGTGTCTTTCTTCTTTGAAAACTAGTTATGGGATGTACCTAGGTATGGGATGTACCTAGCTATGGGATATATCTATCCGAGCAAAGTACATATTGGTCAATCATACAAATAAAGTTCAATAACAAGACACATATAGTTAATCGTACATTAATATTATTAATAAAAACGATATATTGTGCCGAATAAATTAATATACTACGTGAAGCTAGTATAGACCTGTTAGCTGAATAATACCCGTTAATTGATATGCGAATTTTGCATTTTTGAGGCTCTTTCATAACCGTGGAACAAATTGTTTTCCCGTAGTCAGGGCCGTAGCTAGGGACATATGTTTAGGGGGTGTGAAGGTCCCAAAATTCCGACTGGCTGGATATTTTTTCCAACTGAGTGGCAGCCTGCGTGTAAAGAGCATTTTTTTACGCGCCCTGCGTTTTTATATACATCTGTGGGGATCCTTCCTTTGTCACTACATAAAGGTGCTGTCCTGGGGGAGGGGTCTAAGGGTGAGAATTGTTTTAATTTAAGGTTGCTTAGATGCAGGTGGTGCTATCTTTGTGACATTTTTTGAGCTGCTCATATATGGCTGAAAATCCATAGTTTGGGGAATTCAGCAGCAGTAGGTAGGGTTTGTCTGACGTTAAGGTGCCGTCCTGGGGGAGGGGTCTAAGGGGAAGGGTGTCCCCCTCCCCTTTGAGAAATTTTTGATAATTTAAGGTTGCTTAGTTGCAAAATGGTGCTATCTTTTGGACATTTTTGAGCTGCTTATGAATGGCTGGGAAATGTCCATAATTTAGTGAATTCTAATTTTTGGTTAGGTAAAAGAAGAGAGTAAGTCACCTTAGAAAAAAATACGTTGCCAACAAACCTCATGAAGACCAGCTTTTTGGCTTCTTTACTGTCTTCTATTCGGACAATTTTTGGGGGGCAAAATACGTGCTGGGAGTCAACAGAAACATTCTTGAACTATTACGATTTTTTCCTTCCCCTCATTGTGCATTGTAAAAGGACATCTTAGGCTGGTTAGAGGTCTCCCCATCCTCTTTGAAAATTTTTGAAAAATTAGGTGTCCTTAGATGCAATCTGGTGCCACATATCGCTACCTTTTGAAATAACATTTGTGTTTCAACATTTGCGTATTTTTAGGAACTGATAGAAAAATTGGCATCAGTGACGGGGCGATGGGGAGACAACCCCTCTCCTATGAAAACTTTTGAAAATTTGGTCTCCTTACACGCAATCTGGTGCCACATATGCTACCTTTTGAAGTAAAATTTGTGTTAAAAAATTACGTATTTTGAGGATCTAAAAAACGGCATCCGTGAGGGGGCCATGGCCCAATTTTGCCCCTTTCGAACGCCACTGATCCAAATGATAATATAGAGTTTGACGCCAAGCAATTTACATCTATCGCATTTTTACTAACTTTGAACTGAAATTCAGACGAATTGCTTCCAGCAATGGGGAATAGGCGGGAGGTAGAGAATAGGTGTAGGAAGGCGATATTAGACCCCCTGATAGGCATAACAAACGGAATGAAGGACTATAAAGTGTATTTCAGAATGCTTTTTCGTCGTAAGTGTATCAGCAATCACCGTCTATACCGGTAATTGCTGCGCGCGAAGCTCTCGGTTTTTTGTTTGAAAAATGTAAAACGGCAGATACGTACTTTCAACCTTCCACTTTATGCCACAAATTAGACTGAAAGGTCCCATATTGATGCGAGTCCCCTACAGATGTGTGGAGATGTATCGCTGTTTTTCGGAGTGTTGTGATAAGTTTAGTTCTATGTATAATTACCTTAATAATGGTTATGAGATGAAGTGCAAACCGTGACGCATGCGCGCGAAACGCGCCGAAATGTTTCATCAAATCAGATGTCAAAGGGCAGTTTTAATTCGATTTTACGTGAAGAAAATCGTGTTTTGGGATTATTCTCACTTGATCTAGTTGGAAAATAATACAAAGTTGACACAGGCTCAGTCGGAAAAGTATACTAGACTGAGAAATCAAAAATTCCAACTAGTATTTCAGATTTTCCGACTGACGTCGCTCTGACGAACTTGGGGGGGGGGAGACCTCTCACATGCGGTCGCGACGGCCCTGCCCGCAGTGCAACTAAGAAAATAAAAATAGATAAAAGTCGTATGTCTAATATGAACATTCATTAATTGCTGACAAATAGTTTTATAATACTTAGTAATATTTTTTCTTTCCAGTAATATTATACCAACTTAGACTTTGCACTAGTTTACAAAAGAGTACTTGCTGATTATTTCAATTTATCTAAAAGTGTAATGCAAATTTTCCAAAACATTAATCGCAATATTGCATATTCAGTCAAAATGAATGTAATTGTACAGTTTCGGTAACGTACTGCACGTATAAACTCAAACACGACATTAAAGATAAGTTTTCCGTTTTAGTTTGTTATAAATATTTCAAGATAAAAGTAAACATCACATTAGACCAGTATATTCACACATTAGGTAATGACGCCGCATAAATTTTGTTTCGTTGGATTTTAGACTACAAAGAATCAATCCAGATCCCCTTTCGAATAATAACTTGAATTCAGAACATGTTCAGCGTAGGGAAAACATTTTAGAGAGCCGAAATCGTGTCCCTTTAAACTGTGTCTACACTTCAGGCGGGAGGGGGAGATTAGTAGCCCTACCGCCTAAGAACCAATCCATAAGCCCAAGAGAACAATGACGAAAATCAATCTTAGCACCCCCTTTGTAAACAGAGAACATTAAAAGAAAAAGCCAACTTACAAAAGTACTTTGGCTAGTCATTCCTTCTGAGTATTCTGAGATGCACTAACTTCCGATTCCCTACACAACAAGGAAATTAGCAAAAACTTGAATGGACCCATAGACTACAATGTGGCCTCTAGAGATATAGTTGAAGTCGATATCAAACCCCCGACACAAAAGTCAGAGAACATCTTTCTACTGCTGTTGTGAAAGTGATGAAAGTGGAAAAGCTGTAATTGTTCATTAAGTCCACGTAAAGGGCATGACTTTTGGCATTTTGAATTTTAGAAGTTTCTCAGGTTAATTTTGTTTTGTATTTAAAATCATAATTGATGAAATGTTTGGGATAGTCATGTCATCTGATATATGTTAACTGATGGAAGTATTTTTGGCCAAAAAACACCTGTTTCAGCTTTGTTTTGTCCTTAAAATTTACGTATACTAATGATTTTTTCATCTCTACTTGCTTAAACTTTGTTAAATTCAGTGCAGTCGGAAAATACTTTAAGGGACCTTACGAATGTCGACAGCAAGTTAATATGACTAAAATAACTTTTTATGTAAGACATTCTTTCAGGGTTGAGAGTCCTGTTAAGGTCATGGGAGTTTGCACGTCATTTAAAATGAAACCAATAGCGTAGTCTATCTTCTTTTGTTATTTTAGTAAATTAATGAGTTCTAGGGTTATTCATTATCTAGAAATCTGTTGTATGTTCTAACAAAGGCGATATATTACAAGGGAAGTGCAATGTTTTGTCTCTAAGGTGTGAGTGGAGTTAGTGCTGTCGTGTAAACAGACAAGAAAAGTAATTTTATATACTTAGCCAAATCCATTTACTTGAAGAAGAGAACATGTCTCCATACTTACTACTCTCTTTGATCCTGTCATCGAAGTTTTGGTGCATAAATTTGGCACTTAATGCCTGCAGAAACATACCAGACACCAAAGTTTCAGTTATTGCAACCATACCTCAAGAGACAGTAAAATTAAGATGCTATACAGCGCACAACTGTGTTCGATGGTCATGGGAGATACGGACAGATACCGGCACTAGGAAGCTGATACCAGGCAAATGCAACGACTGCAGTAGTACTTATGAAGTTGTTCAAAACGAGACAGGAGTAAATACACTTGTTGTTTACAACGTCTCTGGATGGGTGACAGAAGAATACACCTGTTCGTGTATATGGAAACTTCACAAGTCAGTCTTGTTAACGAAATCTACTGAAGGATGCTTTCAACTTATTACTAACAATAGTTTTACTACAAGTAATCCATTGGCGTATAATCTTATTGCACACAATATCACCGTTCAAAATTTTTCCACAAGTCACATAATAGGCAATCTTACATCAAAGAACTTCCTTACCCTACATGTCACTACCAACAACCTTACAAACAAAACATTAGTTTACAACGTAACTTCTGACAACACTACAAGATATAGTCTACCTGCCAACAAGATTGTAGGTGACACATTAAAATGTCAACTAAAGATAGAAGTTAATCAGAGAATAACCGTAAGTATGCTTTTCAGCGTTAAGAACCTACTTTTAAACATACCTTGCCAATTGTCTGTCGTAGATGTATCAGCTTTGCCGTTTCTGTCGTAGTCTTGTAATACTTTCCGATTTTCTTATTATTCATCATTGCTTTAATTGTTGTCTCACGTAAAAGGTTTGCTTGCATTCTCTAATATGATAAATCAGTCAATCGTTAAAGAATTATGCCACGGTCAGAAGGCAAAGTCATTCAATTACTTCTTGTGAAGTCTACTAGTATATAGACCAACAGCAATAAAAAATGTTACTGAGAATTGTAAACGTGAGGGTTATTTGTAAATCAAAAAGTGCCACAATTTGCCTCTGTCAAGGGGGAAGGAAGAAAGGGGCTCGCCTAGAAAAAAAAATGGTCCTCCAGAAGTTCAAAATAAAGATCTTTTTAATATCTGTAGTATATGTTGCCCCTTAACATGATTTCGCCTCTGGAGGGTGTCTAGTTTTTTCGATGGCTACTGTCTTTGTCTCCCTTCCGGTAAAAAAATTAGAAATCGTGGAACAACAAGGTAATTGATATGACGTTCAGTCCCCTGGCTTAACAAGTCAGTCCCGTCGATCACAAAATCCCCACCTTATAGCTTTCTTTACAAGGGCATGAAGCTTCACTTATTTCTGTTCCTTTTCTGTTTGTCAGGTGCACAACACTTCTCATCAATCCAGCGGCACAATATACTTGGCTGAAGTCCAAGTTGGTGATGAGGTTAAAGTTACTTGTCCCGGTAATGCAAGTTTGGAAACAAACTGCACAAACAGAGAAGGTATGAAAATTACGTAAAAAGCTTGAAACTTGTTAATCAGTCTGTGCATGATAATTACGTACAAGATTGAAGCTTCAGCATCAGTTTGCTTTAAGAAGTGTACCATAACTGGTTGGGAAACTTTGCGTACACCATAAACGCAAATACGTAGAAGCCTGGTAGCTATGTTGAGATGTGCAGAAAAAGTGCATCACGCGACATTGACCACGATCGTTCGAGTACTAGCAATAAGGTTAGTTAGTTAGAAGAGGTTTTACGGCCCAGTTTCCAACCAATTGGTTCAAGTCGAGCCTCGGCCTTTTTTCCAGTTGCGACCCACTAGCTTGTTTTCCCTTACTCCATTGCTTATCACGGACAACGGCAGAAGGTTCCATCTTTAAAGTCTTTGGTATGAAACGACCTGGGAATCGAACCCGGGCCTCCCGCGTGAGAGGCGGATGCTCTATCACTAGACCAAACACGCGGTCCTGTGATGTTCATTCTTAGAAATGGAACTGAAGTTGATACAGGGGTATAAAGGGGTTTCAGGAAGATTCCAAATCACTACGTATTTGCGAACTTTCAAATGAACGAAGAAAACCATGGCCCCACATTTTTGTTTGAGTAGAAGACTACGTACTCCGTGGCAATTTTTCATTGATTGTAGCGTTAGTTCTTAATAATATCATAGTAAGGATATAAAACTTCTGGAAGTGAAAGGGGATGGTGGTTCACTATGTTACGTTACCAAGTGGGTGAACAATGATATTTTTAGGGAAAATGCCCGATTATGTTTTACCTGACATAAGAAAAGGCTGTTATGAATTCCACTCTTTTGAGGAAAAGGAGTCGTTCTCAAATTGTCAATTGAGAGCTTCTATCAATCGTAAGTAAAGTAGTACACTAACTATATTGTGGTAACTCTCGCTCAAATACCGTTCGGTGTTTGGAGGTTTTAAGAAAAGTAATCTTACCAAACATTTGCAAAAGTTTTTCATAATTACCGTGTGATCAGGGTTCACAAGAGACTTCCGAGGAAATGAGCATGGCCGTAAGGGGTAAGAAGTAGGTAGTACTTCAATGGACAATCGCCTACGTTGTTAGTGGTGTATGTCGCGCAATGTGCAGTACGTGTAGAGCTACTCAGCCAGCCTTGTGCACAGTGATCGTCACGTGACTACTGAAAATCGGAATCTCAACATGGGCAGTGAAGTTCGCCAAGTTTCCCAACCATGGTTAACTATGGTATAACTCAGCTTTCAGGTGCTTATGTCTCTCACCTCTGAATAGCCTGAGAGGGGTGAAAGTAAAACTAGTAATGTTGATATTACACGGTCTGTAACTACTCTGTATTTAAGGAATAAATCGCATTTGGCGAACTATTATTGGTGAATAAACCGTCGAGACTCCAAATTTGACATTCGCCTCGTCCGTTATTTTGTCAAATTTGGAGTCGAGACGGTTTATGAGACAATAATAGTCCGACAAATGTGGTTTATTCCTATTCTACCACCACAAATCTGTGAAAAACTTAATACTTATCAGTTTTTACGATTGCTGACCGTGTGTTGTAGAATAACAGGTCAGTGTAACCAATCAGAATGCAGGATTTCAATAACGGATAGCTAGAGGTGGTAGAATTAGGTTTTGATGTTCCAACTTGTCCATATTAAAGGCCTTTACTACAGTCTGTATACAGAATTTTAAGATTGTTTTACATAGTAGACCTAAGCTTTTGAAATAGGTAAGCAGTTTTAAGCTTTTCTCAAGGAAGTGTGCAGGGAGGTACAGTGAATATATATGGTTATGTCAGTAGACAAATGTGTAATTAATATAGCAGCGGTACTTTCATAGTTCAGATTCGTCATGAAGAATTGACCTACACGTTTGATGATTGTTGTCTCAGGTTTTGTCTGTTATTACTTTCACAGAATATGCTCTATTTAATGTAACTTTTCATCACCGCAACTGCTATTTCCTGTGTGAAGTGATAGATGCTTTATCGAGGCAAACTTGCGATGTCGCTGTAGCTGTGCTGGTGAATGAGCAATACCTGTCAAGCACTTCACTTCTACAAAGTCAAAATCTGGTAACCCAAACGTCGCAGTCAGGATCTATATTTGGAACCATTGCCATTAGTATCCCAGTTACTTTCTTGATAATCTTTGCTGGTCTCTTTGGTTTCTTTCTATTATTGATAACAGTACTAGTCATCTATGTCATCAAGTCGAATTGCTCTATGCAAACCCAACGACATGTCATGCTGAATGAAGATCTACCCTTACAGAACGAAACTTCTATACCACCAAACGAAACAACTTTACAGGAAACTCCTCAAATAAACTATTATGTTGAAAGTGTCGGTTTACATAAATATATTGAAATGAGACCCATATCTAGAAACGAGGAGGCACAATCGTCTGACAAGGAACAACCTGTATACAGTGATATTCCAAACTCACTTAAAAATACTGCTGTTAAGAAAAGTGGATTGATCTCCTTGAAAGAGGGAACCGTTCACTTCAACCATTGTCTCGGAAACGTAGATTCATATGGGTGCATGGAAATGACGCCGACAAGGACACTGGGAAACAGCAATTCTATGTTTTACCAATCACCTCGTGTGAGAAATAGCATGGATCCGAGGCTGTACAGTAATGCCATGAACTCTGCGCGAAATGTTAAAGGCGTTTGTAAGGTTCATCATTATTCGTTTGCAGAGTAGCTTAATATAGCTCGATATTGTAAGGATCACGGTATCGAATTTCTTTCTAAGTATTTAACACTTCATATAAAATTAAGACAGTTTGACTTTTCTGAAAGTTTTTATGTGTGCTTACTTATTCCACATTTAATTAGGAAAACTTAATATGTATTTTGTGTGTGATACTTCGAATTATAAATGTTTTAGTTGGTGCAGGGAGCTGCTCTGGAAGGTAATAAAGCACCTAATTCAATTTCATCCTGCGAAAATGCATACTGAGAGTATCTTAATCCTTTTTATGGGAAGAGACTTTAACTGACAGATACTTTCAGGTTTTCTTCTAAGTTTGTTCCTGCCACTTAATCTTCTTTTAATGAGAGTTTGGTCCTTTCATCC
>WURT03006687.1:0-16668 GCA_009936505.3 Holothuria glaberrima
ATATTGTTAGGCAGCAGACTGCAGAGATGTAGGCCTAATGTTGTGTACGTGTGCTTTGTGAAGTAATCGTTGTACGACGAAGTGTGTTCACATGTACACATCGTCGGCATATACAGTACATACATAGCAATGAATTTTCGATGGTGTATCGAATCGGCTCGCAGTCGAAGTCAAGAAAAGGGCATACCGTGACGTCATACGGTTTTCTTGGATTCTTACGAGACGACAGGTCATCTTTAATACCGCCTCGGAGGTGTGGAAGTCAATACATACAAATAAAGATACACATTATTATACAAAAAGCAGGAAAATTAACAATACGCAAGTAGTCATAAGTAATGTAGCTTATCTCTGTGAATATTCTATGCGAGTCGAATATGCCAACTGCGCAATGCCCTCAATTACTCATTAAATTAATGGTCTCTGTTGTGATTACGACTTATTTATATCGATGACAAATGTTTTCAATTCAATATAAGTCAAGGAAGTAATAAATAGTTCGACTTTTATCTTTGATATGCATGTGTTGGAAACAGTTGTATTCCATAAAAAATAGCAACCTTACGGTATCGTACTTTCATTACGTCACTATTTATAATAAAAAAGAAACGGTCTGAGAGTGCCGATGAAATAATTACTGGGTTTAAAGCAATTTTACAACATGGCTTTATTGAACCCTGTTTCTAAAAGATGAAATGTTAATCTAAGCAGTAATTTAAAATTGATAAGATGAAGATCCAAACATCGGTAATTTTTCTCCTCATTAAAAAGTGGGCAAATTTGAAAAAAAAAAAACTGTTTTAGTTGCGAGGATGCTATGCCATGGAAGAAGCTGCTATTTTGGTATCTATTCCTGATGTATAAGTTTTGTAACAAGACAGAACTCACATTAAATTTATGGAGTGCTTCGCACAATGACTTTAACGTGGTGATCACTCATGGTGTTGTCAAGTAGTAAATACGGTTTGACGTTGTCTAAGTTTCCTTCACAGTACAAAGTGACAAACCCTATTACTATCTCGGGTGAGATCAACGTGCGTGCACTTACCTCATTCAAAATGTACGATGCTACCTCGTGGTGGTCGAACATGGCGGCTCTGAAAAATAAAACAATGAAGGGATTGAACAAAACGCTAAAGGAAGAGGTAAACGAAAAAAGAAAAAGAGAAATATTACGATTACGTGGAAATTAAGGAGGTGTCCATGTACATAATACAATCTGTCAACCGTGAAGAAGTCGTGCAGTTGCATCGTGTGCACAAAAATCCGAGGACTTATGATTATAACTTTGAAATGGTTTACTCTCGGTAATAACTGAAATTCATAATCATACTTCTATAGTGTAGAGTGTGTTGACATTGTTCGTTCGTGTTTTAGATGCTAATGAGATAGGACATTCAGATAAACATTGCAAAGCGCAAACCTTTCAGATTCATTTTGAATGTGCGGTGGGGGCGGGGGGATGCGTTCCCATTCAGAGCAAGCTCAGATGTAAACTCTTTTGGAATTGGAGACGATTACCAAATAAGTGTTAAAATACCTTACATTTGACTGGATAAGCTATTAAAGATAGTTTACTACATTAGAACATCTGCTTACTTTCTTCTTTTGTAAATTATATGTTTTGAACGTGGCTGGTTACTTTGCGATTTGTGCTTCTTAGGCCGAAAGTAACCTCACCAGATCAGGGAGCTGTGGCTCCCTGACCAGATGACAGGTTCTTGGCTCTTGATCTTCGGCTTTGGCAGTTGAAACTTTAAAAGATATCTTATGGGTTTGTAAAAAAAACAGGGAAGGCTTGGATGATAGCTACCATCAGTTTTGGATAAAGTAATGGAACCTTGCTCTGCTTCTGCTGTATTTTTCTATTTTGTTTTTGCATTTCTTTGTGTAACTTAAAAATTTCAGAGACCTGTGATTATCTTTAATCTTAGACAAACCCTGCTTGCAAACGTCCTTGTGTAATTGCTCATGCAAGATAGCCAAGCATTACTTTAGTAACAATCGCAACCTCTTAATCGCAGTTTATATGGACCACAGCAGTTCAATTATTGAACGAAGAAGATAGACTAAAAAGAATCTGTCAATCTACTTCTGAATTGATATTGTAAAATTAAATAGCTCCAAAGGCAATGACATCCTGTTACTTAGCCCTAGTGTATTAGGAGCAAAAAGCCCAGAGCAATAAAAAAACCACTTCAGTTCATGTACGTAAAACTCCGGGCGTATTTTTACATTTAAAAGAATGTCTTCCTCAATAATCTAGAAAAACACATCAAGGCGTCAAACTTTGAAAATTTCATACTTGAGATGAAAATTTCAGCATAAGCACCCTCGCCGAGACATTCATTACTGGTATGATTGAACTGTAGTTTTAGAAAAACGATCCTCGATATGTTTTAAGCTTTAGGCTTGTCTAGCAAAACTGAATAATTGCTTTTATGAACGACCTCTGCTAAATGTACTATTTTCTTCAGAGAGTTAATTGTCTTGTAGGTACAGAAGTGGTCTTTTTTAGTTTGATTCAGTTGTACCAAGGAAATGCTCTTGCAGCGCACTCGTTTCACCTGAGGTCAATAACCCAATCTAATGCTCATTAAAGACCCTACCACGTTAATCGCGGATCCTTACGGTAGAAATTGCCTTAAACTTTAACATACTTCCGCCTGATTTTTTTTTTATATTTCATGACAAAAAGCAGGCTCATATACCAGTGTTGTTGTGCCACCACTGTCAAATATATACAAACAATGTCCCTATAGAACGCAGAGAATAACAAAAATAGTTTGAACAGAGAGGCCCCGTGGGTCTTTTGTATTTTATTTATTTTTATTTATTTCAATTGTATTACTGGTAACATGAATTGATTGCCTCATAATAACATTTATTGCACAGTTGTATGAACGGACATTTCACAAGGGGTGGAGAGTGTTTACCCTATAATTTATCCTATTAATAGCAAACAATGTTGACATAATTTTTGCTAAAAAAAATATTCTCTTGCCAAGAGGGTTGCTTCCCCCCCCCCCCTATTTCCCTCGCACCACACGCCGTACTTTGCTAAGACGTCTAATGAATATTAAGATATTTAAAAACTGCAGACTCACTTGTGGAGAGGTGTTTGTTTTTGGATATCTCTGATGCCAAGTGCCGAATATGGATCATCTGACTTTGAAAGCATTGCACGAACCATCTCCAGGGCACCTTGGGCACACGCTAGATGTAACGGTGTAAGCATGTCGCACTTGAAATAGACAAATGTGAAACAATTAGGTATGTCAAAACATGCCTAATTCTTCGCAAATAGTACAAGGAGATGAGAAAACTTCGTGAAACTTGAGACATTATTGATAGTAGCAAACAAAACATAACAGTAAACAAAAGGTTTCGTTTAAGTCATGTGACACCCCCCACACACACAAGCACACCCTCATTAAAAGCTCCCCAATGACTCCTTGATACTGTCCTTTTAAAAGGCACTAAAATTAATTAGCTTTAGCTATCTCACATTTTCATGGATTTCAATCACGTAGTCATATAAGTTTTATCAATCAAATCCTGTTATTTCCTTTACTCATTTCTATAAAATTTAACGAAAGTAATATTAAAGCTTTATTTCTATCTAAATTCGATGTTTCCTTTAGCAAAATGCTTTTGGCATTTATCATGTACCTCTGCATTCATGTAAACTATGAAGAAAATTGTACTTTGGGGTAATATAAACAGCAACCACACATGCACTGCATTATTCACATCTTAGGTGGGTACCCGCTGACCAGCAGTAACTTACCAGCTGGTTCTTTGATTAGGATTCAGTGCCCATAGATGCATGGTAGTGCATAATAAATACAAATGTATATTATTCTTACAAGTTTGTTTTCACTATTTATTTCCAAATCTTACTCGGTCAACTAGTCTAAGACATGGTAAGCTGGAACCACCGATAGATGAAGAACAGATCATGAAACGAGGAGGTTAAACACCTCGTTGGACGGCAAACAAATGCCATGCTATGGTCCACATCAACCATAACCTATAGAGGGCGCACTCTACAAACTATGCGTCAACACACATAGGTACAAACAGCTCTTTAAGTTGGTCAAAGCCGTCAACTTGCAGATGACAAATTAATGTAAGATGACGTAACTGCTCGTTTTCTATATTAGTGAATATCTATTGCTATATGTGCGTACTTACCTGTTGTACGTCTATTTGTGAACCATAGTCTAAACAGACCTCAACGGTTTTCAAATCACCGGAGTTAACTGCAGCGTGCAAAGCCGTATTTCCTTCCTTGTCAACGAGGGTCAGGAGTTTCTCCCGATCAATAGCCGACACAAAATCTTTAAATGAAACAGAAGAACAATAAAACGTGATAACAAGTGGTGATAAATAAAATAGATTTCACTTAAACTAGGATACAAAGAAAATTCAAATTATTGAGGTGTGGACGGATAAGTATCAAACGTTACAAAATAAAGAATTAAAACTGATTCCAAATTCAAACCATGCTTTACATGAATGCAAGGGGAACAATCCGAACGTTACTCGGTATTAAATTGTTGCCTTTGATGGGCAGCACATGAACAAAAGCTGGCACAGATTAATAAAAAAATTAATACAAACTAAATCAGTTCTAGCAGCTCGTAGATAAGTAGATAAGATTTAAAATAAGAATCTGACAAAGATTTTAACCTCAGTCGTATACAATTTAGTTTTGTTACGTGTAGGCTTTTGTCAGCAGCCTGGATTTTTTTGTTAGACTACATTCCGTATAAACTTGCTTTAAAATTGAGCAAAGGCGATCAAGTAAGCCAAGCAGACCGTAAGCAAGTTTCCAAGGTGGTTAATTCGTGCTAATCCTGAAGTGTTTGTAGAAACCTAACTATCATTGTTCATGTCCATTACAACAGTTTGTGCTTATTGTACTCCTAAATAATTACCTTACTCTCAATTGAAAAAAAAGGTTTAGATCCACGACCAGCTGCTTTTAATTTGTAAAGATCGTCAACATTATTAACCAGTAATCTGAGTCGAGAGAGTAAGGAAAATATTTCATGTAAGCCAACGTCAAACTGAAGTGCATAAATTCCTACTAATCCAATTAATTTCAGGTCATTCGTTCTCTGCAAATCCCTCAAGGAATGCTTTACCTAAGCTTACATGAAGTTGCTCTCGAGAAAGGGGCTCATTCGTGATAAGGAAGCCGAATGTACCCTTCCGCTGAAGCTCCAGCTTCCTATGAATATTTTGGAAATGAGAAGTCCGAGAAGCCCTTTTCTCGGTTCCAAAGTCTGTACAACTGAACTCATAAAAGAAGTTTTCAACTCAACTTATCCGCAATAAATAAAACCGTAATCTGTAAAATAAGGAATCTTAGATATAGAAAATATGGATTATCTAAATCCAGCAAATAATTCTACAAATGTTACAATTATTTATTCACTGTCAATCGGCCTACACCTTTGCTGTTTGCAGTTTGTTATGATATTTGTGTACAGGATCTGCAAGGGAAAACAGATGGTCAACTGGTTTCACTTACAAAAAGCACTTCTTCTTAGCAGAACGGTATTACATTTCGCCGATAAAATGAAACATTACTTTTTGTGTGACCTAATAGATAGAATGAACGTATCAAGAATATCAGTGTGATACTTGTATGGAGGAACGTTCAGTGTTTGAGGTATTTATACGATTTCAAGTAAGATTTTACTAACGTATGTATAGTCACTCGAATTGATCACGTACTTAATACGAGGTTGCGAAGACTTTTTTAAGTTCACTCGCACTAAGCTTGGTTGGGGTCATGGCCGCTTAAAGGAACATCGACTTGAAGTGGATGAATATGGATCAACTGTAAACATATGCAAGAACAGGTCGTTCATAGTTTTAAGCGTTCTAATTAACACAAAAATTACATCCTGCTTGCTCTGGAATTTGGTAACAAAATTGGCCACATAATACTTGTATTGCAATTGTTAAATGTATAAAAGACCTCTCAAGATTTTTTTTTAGCCTCAATCATTTTAAAATATTTGCCTGTTAAAATAAGAGTAGTCAAATGCAGTTTTAATCAATATCCGTTGTAAACTGTCCTAAATAACTAAGTTGCAATATTTGACTATTTGTCTTTTGTTTGTTGAGCAAATCGTTTTTCTGAACCGATGCCCTGTATAAACTGCCCAAAGGGCTTATATTAGAGAGTTGGAAGCATACACCGACGTGAACATGCTGTGTCCCATCAAAGCTTTAGGATAGGATCACTAAACGACGTAAAAAATAATGTGAAAAAATGTGGAAACTTTGCCCATACAGAGTTGAGGAGAAGGGAGTCTGTGCAGGTGATGGTCTTCAGCCTTGCAAACAAATACATTGCTTACTATGAAGGTTTGAAATGTACACTGTACAACAGCGTGACGTTAATCCGGCCTAACCACTACCACTCTAAAGTTAAAACAAAGGAGGGCTCTTTCTAAACAGGTACGGAGGTTTAATGGGGAAAAAAAGGTTACCTCAAATTTCAGAATTAAACTTCCATTTTTAAAATAACAATTCTGAAAATCAAAATTTTGATATTAAAAATAAAATTTTTGACAAAGTCAAAATTTTGGAATTTGGTAAGGCGTATTTTCCTTCCCATGTCCCTGTTAAGCCACTGTATGAGGGATGTCCTCCAAACGAAAACAAGTCGTCATGTCTTTCATGACGAACTTTAAATAATGTTAGGCCGCTGGCAAAAACTGACAGCTGTTCTCAACAAATAAGATAACATTACCAAGACAAAACAACACAGACGAGATGAACTTGGAATGAAGAGGTTACAAAGAAATAATGATATCGATTTATGTGAATGTCAAGGGCATGATATAAGCCAATTGCCGCAATTCTCGACTAACTATCTTCAACGTTGTGAACATTTTCGTTATGTAAAACCACTGCTACATGCATGCATGTTTTACCTTAAAGAACAAACATATCGTTATTAATTTAATTGAAACTGTCGTGAATTTAGTTAGATGTGTGATAGTTTTAGTCTTCATGCGGAATGATAAATCTCTACATGATGTTGATTGCTATTTTTTGTCACCTTGGTCAATTTAAACATAGAGTAAAAAAACCTACTCTTCTTCTGAAACATGTTCATCAATAACTTCAGGCTAATTTTATCATTTCCCTTACATATGTGTTGACACTGGAAGGGGTTATTTTTCAAGTAGAATCGCCCTACTTAAAGGGCAAATTTCTTTATCCCAGAGAGTTCTCATTTTTCCTCATCAAATTTACGTCGCACGTCACAGATGTAATTCTATTGCCCAAGGCCGATTCTCTACGCTAAAGACACCATAGGTATGTAGTATGTACTTATTTTCCAAACAAAAGTGGTAATTTGGGAATCTGAATAAGTTTTTCTTCCTCTGTGATCTAAGTCATTAAGTTGGCAATGGTCAGTGAGCATGACACAAATTTGTAAATATCATTAACCAATCAGTCTCTTTTATCTGCAGGTATTTTTAAATTCTAGTCTTATATCTACATCGATCAAAGGATGGTGACTAGAATCATAAGTTAACAGATGTTAGGGGAATGAATTTACTGAGGACAATCCCGAGTGAACTGGGAGGATGAACACTTTTGTCTCAATTTGTAAAGATGCTAACATTTACTTTGATATTTTTTCAGCAAATGTTGTTTCAGACGCTGACCTTATTTCCCTTCCTCGAAGAATGTCCGATTTTGAGTGTATTCCAGGTTGATAACCATCTGGACTTACCCAAAGACACCCAGGCAACATTTCTTGATAGGACAGAAGTAAAATAACTTCAAGGTGAAAGGTCTTCCTAGTTTAACGGCAACCATTAACGATGCTGCCATCAACTTCCGTAGATTATGGCAGTTGTTATCACTAAGTATTTGTTTTAATTAATCACATAAATTCTCATTTAGTCCATCACTAAAATAAATAAGTGAGATGTGCACGTCAGTAACACCGATTTTCTAGACTTATCATACCAAATGATGTAATTAATGTTCAACTTTTTGGTTCTATTGTCAATAAGCTCTTCGTACATTGGAACATCATGTCTTTTACATAATTAGTACATACATTACAAATGTGAGTCAATCCTAGATGACTGTTTGATTGACACAACTACAAGTTTTCACATTAATCACCCATGTAGAAGTATTGGAACCATAAGAAGTGAAGCGAAAAGTCATTAATTGTTGACAGTGTAATGGACGATATTTTCCCATTCTATGGTCATGTTTAATTTAGTACTCGGTGTGGGAATATTTCTGCCCCCTGATACACCAACAGAGCCTACGACATATATGCGCAGCACATCTGTTTGATTTAAGCATGGAACTACTACCGCTTCCATGATTTAAGTATTCAGTAAGTGACTCCACATTTAAAGCTAGCAGATGGTGCGCTTCAGTGTGTAAAGGACCGCTCGTAATTCTTGATGGAAATACAAGATGCAATCTAAAACAGTAGTTACCTTCAAGAGGGCACTGTGGCCTTAAATTAGACAAACATGTCCTGGTCATAGTAACCAAACAAGGTTGGTAATTATTTAACCGGAAAATGGTAATATCTGGAAAGGATGTTAAAGTACCAATAATTTAACCGAGAAAGAGTTGATTTCAACTCCGCTTTCTTGGTTATTTTTCACAAGGAAATGACTGGTTAATTTGCGACGACGACGACCCTGGTTAAAATGTCATCAAGGTCTTTTTTAGAGTGGGTAACGTCTAATTGAACGACTCCATAATTATTCTTATAAAGCGAAAGCTTGCTAGGCAATAATGGGTACTGAAACTTGATTTTAAAATTCAATTTTCATTGTTTCTTTCCTGGGGTAATTTTGTCTCACTGCTACAGGCTTGAACACAACGAAATGATATACCACAACTTGCACGATCAGGCTCGTAACCTTTAATGGGGAAGGTCGTGTTTCTAGACGAAAAAAAAAAAAAAAAAAAAACAAGGCGAAGTAGAATTTGAACGATTGAATAAATTCATGAATGTGAGAGCCGTGGGATTCATGGAAGGCCGGTGCTTTCTAGGGGACATTACATTGTTACATTGCGTACTGTGCTCAGAAGCTTCGTGAAGCAAGACTTCGCAAATTTTGAACTAAATCTTTGTCCACACCTTCGCCTTAGCAGAACTAAATGGAAGGGGGTATTCCGACCAGGGAGTTGCAACTCCCTGGTCCAACTCCGACCCCCTCCGGTAATAGACCTGATAATACACCATATTGATGAATGATGTGGGAGCTTAGGATTTATCTGGTAACTTATACCCCTTTCACACTGGCGAGATTTTCAACGGGTGCACCCGGGTGCACCTGTTGAATGTCTCAGTATGAAAGGGAACTCCGGTGAAATACGGGTGAAACACAGGTGAAACACAGATTAATTTTTCGGAATTTTTTACCCTCGAAGCGTTCAGGGTAAACTACCGGGAAAAACCGGGACTTCATCGTTGAAATTCTAGTGTGAAAGGTTGCCTCGGTGAAACGCCGTGCGAAATGCAGATTAAATTTTAAAGTCATGTTTTGTTAGCGGTCACTTAAACATTTTTCACGGGTCAAATTGATTCTCACTTAATACATAGCTGGCAACCAAGGTGGGGGTGGGGGGCATTGGGACCATAGGCGGCTCGTCATAGGGGCATGGGGGCACTCCCCCCCCCCCAAAAAAAAAGTTTGCAAAGCATGGTCTTCAAAATCTTCCAAAAAAATAAAAAAAAAAACATGGAATTCGAGATAATTGAAGTAGAAGTATTTCTTAATTAAGAGGAAATCATCCCTCTCTCACAAATATGACATGAAGTTGTGTATATTACTATTGCAGAATTCTCCATAATTTTCAAGTATGTATTTCTTCGTTATTTCAAGATTCGACCTAAGTTAACGTTGTATAAATAAAACACAAACAAACAAATAAACAAACAAACAAACAAAATTTTCACTTTTTTCGGGAATTCGATCAAAAATTGGGGAACTCAGCAAAAAATTTGGCAATCTTTTCACTTTTTCTTCATCTCTGCCGAAATATCAACAATTCTGTGCCCGAATATTGGTCAATTTTTTGCCCGAATTTTCGACCTCAAAAAATTTTGGGGGCATTCTGCCCTCCTGCTCCCCCCTCCTCGTACGCCTATGTTTATGGGCGTCTTGTCAAGTGACTGCAACACCGGACATGGCTCTTGGAGTAGGGAGGAGGAGAGACTTTTCCTGCAGCCATGAATTTGCAGGGGACCGGGGCTGTGAACTATTTTGGGACCAACTACATTTCTTGGAGACCGACTCCCACTGACATAGTTGTACGCAGTGGCGTACACAGGATTTCTCTCCAGGGGGCCATGCTGTAGGTGTATGTTGTGGATCACCGGCCTGAAAGGGATCGAAGGGGTGGGTGTCCCCCTCCTTCTTTGAAAACTTTTGAAAAATTAGGTGCCCTTACATGCAACTGGTGCCACATATGCTACCTTTTGAAGTAAAATTTTTGTTACAAATTTACCTATTTTAGGAACTAAAAAAATAGCATCCGTGAGGGGGACCATGGCCCAATGCCCCCCTGCGTGTGTCACTGGATGTGTCATTCGACTTTTCTAGATACTTACAATTTACAGGACGGTAGTAATTATCATAGGCGTACGGGACTTTTCCAATTGGGAGGCAGAAAATTTTTCGCCCTAATCTCAAAAAGTTGTCGGAAATTTGTTGCAGTCAGGTACCTAAAACAGACCACTAAACCACTAAATGCGGGCGAAGCACGCGAAAGTTTTTGCACATTTTCGGGCATTCGATCAAAAATTCGGGAAATCAGTAGAAAATTCGGGCAATCTTTTCACTTTTACTTCATCTCCGCTAGAATTTCAATTTGAGTATAATGTAATCAATGTAGTTAATGTCTGGTCTACTGCTACAAAGGCATACTGAACTGGATTTGGGACCGACTTTTTGGCGTTCAGAGACCGACTTTTGATTTTCACCGGGGTGGTCACACACCCCCACACCCCCGTATTTACGCCCCTGCCTGCAGCTTCGAAGTTCGGCTGCAGTCAACGAGAAGTTGGGTGGGACGTCGGCGGACTCGGTAGCATACGACACCATACAGCAAATACTTCATGAACGTGGGTTACATCGAAAAGAAAAGTCTCAGATGCTAAACAAATTAAAATAGCCTACGTTAAGCGAAAATGGCTTAAAATGAAATGTCACAACAAAACAAGTGGAAAAGACAAGAAACAAAGAAAATGAAGACCTTTGTTTCCTCATTTGGGGGCACAGGGCGAAATTTAACACCGGGACCTAGTAAAATAGTGCATATATGCGTTTATATTAGGGAGCGCAGCATTTGGTAAACACAGTGCTCCCCCTACGGGTCGGAATGCGCAGCTGTGCAAAACGTGAACACGTTTAGCCGCATTTTGCAAATTCATCGGTGTATTCTTGCTGCAGTATGAAAGGACGGTGTTGGAATTTTCAACGGTGGTTCACCGTTTAGTCCAACGGTGAATCCAACGGTGGTTCATCGTTGAAAGCAGTGTCAAAGGGGTATTAGATACGGTCTCCAGAGTCAGATTAAAGCCATGTTTAGTTCATATAAACTCTCAGGCCCTAACGATGGGGTTTTACTTTAAGGCTGCACCTTTCGGATATCTCCTCATGATCAGCATAACGAGCCACTATAGTACAAAAGTAGGGGAAGTAAGGGAGTGAGAGGGAAGACGGAGAATGGAAAGAAAAGGAGAACGGGAGCGCTCGGCTAGTCTGTTATCGGCTATTTCGATTTTCGGCTCTTCATCTAATTGACCCCTTCAAGTTGAAGGCCCGTCGGCAAATTGATAATGCATTATGAACCAAAATCTATCCATCCTGAGGCTTAATTTTTCACCCAGAGATATGCTGAAACCTCAGAGCTTCCGGGGGCTTCGACGTCTGGGCCCCCATCAAGGGCCCTAAGGCGTGACCTTGTACCCCACCCGCTAAAGCTCGCGCTTCGCGTTTGTTTTCGTGCTACGCATTAACTGATCTGTCGGAAAAACATAATCTGTACACCCCAAAGATTACACCTTCGCTGTGCCCCTGGTTGAGAAGGTGTGAGTATGTATTGTCACTCTCGTTACCCTTTTATACCCGCCCCTGGGTCCACTACTTCTTCATGTCTTATGGACAGTCACAAACTCAAATTGTATCGTCACTGCAATTTTGCTCACAAACTTTTGTACGGTATTATGCTTCGAGTACATAGCGACGTAGTTATCAGGGAGTTTGCTGATTCTAAAACCACAAGCTAATTGTCTCCCAGCACGCACATTGTTTCTTAGTTCAACTATCAGGCTTGACCAGCATTCCTATGTATCAGCATGCACAGTGTCGCCATACGCTTAAGAAAAAACAGCGCTACGTACGCGTGCGCTGGAATCGGGTGCTTAAAAATATTACAGCTCCCATACAACTACATTCCCGCGGCACGTGACCCTTCAGCAGCGCACGGTTTGACGCGCGTCTTTGCATTGACACGCTCCTTCCAGCTAAAGCTTAGGATTTCTATGCGTGCATTATGCTTTTTTCGCTGCACACTTTTTGCACGTCCGAAAATTATGGTTAAAAATATAAAGAGCGCCCTCTTGTCCATTCCAACGCTTCTGATTGGCTACATTCTTGAACCCATTTTATAATACGTGTACATTACCGTACACTGTGATATTGAAGCAATGAAAACAACATTGATGTTTGTCTTGGCGGCCATACTGGAATTCAAAATGGCGGACATACCGTTTGTCACACACGTCAAATTATTGCATTATTGAACTCAACATTTTAAAATACCTATGTGTACCAAATTTCAGCACCATTCGTCATTCGTCCGATGCCTTTGTCACCCAGATGACGAGGCAAACTGGTCCTCCTTCAATAAAATTAAATTCGGCGCCCATGACTACGTATCACTGTCCAAAATACTGGTCTTCCAATTCACGTTAACACACAATCCCTCACCAGGTGGAGTGTTTACACTGCCTATACTTATACAGACACTATATATACTCTCGAAATAGGCCCTGTAGATTTTATACACATCTAACAAATGTTGCGTTTTATTCCGTAAATATCTCTTATTCAGATGTTGAATTCCACCTACCCCTCATTCCCCTCGCTAAAATCAAGACCGCGCAAGCCGACGGTCTTAGTACCTTGTTTTAATATTTAGTTTGCTATAGCAAACATCGGTGATATTAGTCAAGAAGCTATATATACTCTCGAAATAGGCCCTGTAGATTTCATACATATCTTAGAAATGTTGCGTTTTATTCCGTAAATATCCCTTATTCAGACGTTGAATTTTACCTACCCCTCATTCCTCTCGCTAAAATCAAGACCGCGCAAGCCGTCTTTACCTTGTTATAATATTTAGCCTGCTGTAGCAAACATCGGTGATATATTAGTCAAGAAGCTATATATATATATACTCTCGAAATAAAATGAGAAAACTAGCATGATACTTTTTACTGACTTCCAAATGACACGCAGGCCAATCTCCTCACAAAAATCGTTGTTTTACTAATTTTGAACCAGAATCCATAAGTGTAGATTTCATTGTGAATGAGCGGAAGAGGAGTAAAGGAGTAACAAAAGGGGTCGAGGACTAGTAAGCATGCTTCAGAATCCTTATTGTCTGTAAATTTATTAGCAGTTAAAGACCTTTGATAAAGTTTGCACTGCAAACATTTACAACAAGCTACAAATGTTACTCACAATATAACATGGCTACATTATCCCTCTTGAAGCCCGGTCTGAGGTTGGAACTGTACTTCTATTCTTTTCAATAGAATAATTACATACATTTTTGTCCTAATAGTGACCATCAGGCATGGAGAGTGAACTGCGGCAATTGTGCGAAGAGCTCGCCGAAATTTTGCAAAATACAAATCATTTTCGACTGTAAAAATTGCTTGCAAGCTCTGCACTGACACACTTTCCAGTTACTAAATAAATGTCTTCAAAAGTAGGAGAAGGTGGAAAGATATAGGCAGGCGCGGATTTAGGGGGGTCCAGGGGGTCCGGACCCCCTAGTCTTGGTCTCCAAAAAATGTTCAACCATTTTTTCCTTATATTAGGAGAAATTTGGCAAAAAGTGCCTAAAAACCTTCACTTTCAGACCTAAAAGTGTAGTGTCCAAACTGAGGTGTTCATTCATCCCTACACCCCACCAGTTTGAATTATAGCTTAAAACATGCACCAACAAACTGTCTCCGTGAGACTGAGTAGTTTCAAAAACTGCAGAGGTGTATAGCCAGTGTTTCCACTCTTCCCGAAATTATCCGAAATCCGACAAATTTTGTGCTGTTTAGGAAATTTTCTGGAAACAGAATAATTTCGGGAAATATCGGGAAATCCTGGAATTGGGAGGAGTATCTCCAGCACTGGCGTACACGGGGGCATTGTGCCATTGCCCCTCACAAATGCCGATTTTTTTTTAGTTCCTAAAAATACGTAAATTTTTTAACACAAATTTTATTTCAAAAGGGTAGCATATGTGGCACCAGATTGCATGTAAGGACACCTCATTTTTCAAGACTTTCAAAGGGGAGAGGGACACCCCTCCCCTTAGACCCCTCCCCAGGCCGGCGATCACAGAACATACTGCATGCATGACCCCCTTGAGAGGAATCCTGGGTACGCCACTGTGCACCAGATTGTATCTGGGGGTAGTTAATTATCCCCCTCTAGAAAAATTCCTGGATCCGCCCCTGATAGGCATATACTAAAAGCAAAAAGTCAAAATAATCTTACCTTAAGAGTTTTAGTTGAACTGTTTTTTCTTGGTACGCGACGAAAGCTATTTAAAAGCTATGTGAAGAAGGTTAGAATGGCGTAATGCACATTTACCTTCGCTCAGCTATTAAGGTAAAATGAACAACCAACATCGCAACACTGATGTTATATCGAAAACATTTACGAACAGCATGGACTAAATGAAACCACACCTTTCTTTGCAAAGATGTAGAATAAAGGGAATTTCCAAAGCCACAAATTCTACCAATAGAATCACTTCATGTTCATTTCTTGCTGAAAGGAGGGGCATCAGTGCAGTGGTACAATAATCGGTAGCAATGTGGCAGTGTGTGTGTGTGTGTGTGAATGCGATTGTGGGTGCTCGCTTGTGTGTTTGTGACGCTTAGCTTGTAAAAACAATATTTAATAGCAATGGTGGGTAGTTTCATACTTGATGTAAAGATTTGTAACGTCAAGAGGAAGGATCCTATTGTTTTTGGTTGACGTCAAAGATCATTTGAGGTCGCCGGAGGTAAACTGATTGTAAACACGATATCTCAGAAACGCAGGCTAGCATTGAGGGATCTCATTCTTGGCATGCAGATGCCATATATTGAGTGTAAGAAACCTAATGCTTTAGGTGGATTAAAGTCATTTGAGGTCACAGAAACTCGACACGTTCCCCCCCCCCCATCAATGTCCAACAAAAATCGCCGCCCCTAGGCACGATAAGAAATTGTTCAAATGTTTCACTTGATTAGGTTGTAAAAGGACCAAGGTGTTTCAGTTTTCAACCAAATCTATTAGCATAATGCTGAATCAAATTTAGTCAAGTTTTTGACAAGATTCCGTTTCGTACGTCTTTATACACAGTGTTTAGGGGACGAGACTCTCCCGTAGTGCATGGGGATATCCCAGTTTAGTTCGAAAATTTGAATACCTTGAATACGCATGGAATACGCCTGGAATACGCCTGTGTGTGTCTAAAGCCCGGGTACCATATACGCGATTCAACTTGCGATTCAACTTTTTCAACTAAGTTGTACCACTAGTTGCATAGTGTGACCGGGGAATCAACTTGACAATCGATGCAACTAGTTCGAGTTGATTCGTAGTTGAAAGAAATAGAACGTGTTCTATTTGCTGCAACTTTACAATCAACTTTTTCAACTACGCATGCGCTACACTGTGTATTCCGCGAAATTTGACTGATCAAGCGAACACGAAGTTTGTAAATATGACAGGAAAAATAGCCAATTAGTTTGCATTTATAGAAAAAGTATACGTCCATAGAGTGTCTCTGCTAAACAGACTCAAAGGATAATAGTTTACTGAGCTTCCACAGGTTTGTTTTGCAAAATATTGACAAGAGATATGATTTTGCAGGTAAAAATATGACAGAAGTGTGCGTCTGGATGCCCAACGTACAGGCGAGTGTACAACGTTGCACATATTAGGCCTATAGACCTGTAGACAGTGTACATAACGATCCATACATTTACTATTTAGCCTATACTAGATTATGTTGTAAGCTAGCCTAGTCACATAGGCCTAGAGAAGGATACAGGCTACATCCTTCTCTGCCCATATATCCTGCTCTAGCCGAGGTCATACTTAAACTCACCGGGACTAGGCCAAATACTATGTCCTAGGCCTAACGTTAATACTATTGTCTGTTGTACGATACCTTAATACTGTACAGAGTGACTGACAGAAGAACCTACAACTTATCAACGTACATAAGTTACCCTAACCATAGTTAATATTTACATCCCTAAACTAGCCTATGACCTAACTTTGTTGTGAACACAGGCAGTTAAACTGTTATTTAGTGTATACATACAACCTTATAAAGGCTAATAAGAATTATATAACG